>SJYV01002182.1:1511961-1578907 GCA_006410875.1 Neotragus pygmaeus
CTGATGCTGGGAGGGATTGGGGGCAAGAGGAGAAGGGGATGACAGAGGATGAGATGGCTGGATGGCATCACCGACTCGATGGACGTGAGTCTGAATGACCTCCGGGAGATGGTGATGGACAGATAGGCCTGGCGTGCTGCAATTCATGGGGTTGCAGAGTCGGACATGACTGAGCAACTGAACTAAACTGTTGGAGAAGACTCTTGAGAGTCCCTTGGATTGCAAGGAGGTCCAATCAGTCCATTCTAAAGGAGATCAGTCCTGAGTGTTCATTGGAAGGACTGATGATGAAGCTGAGACCCCAATACTTTGGCCACCTGATACGAAGAGCTGACTCATTGGAAAAGACCCTGATGCTGGGAGGGATTGGGGGCAAGAGGAGAAGGGGATGACAGAGGATGAGATGGCTGGATGGTATCACCGACTCAATGAACATGAGTTTGAGTGAACTCCAGGAGTTGGTGATTGACAGGGAGGCCTGGCTGCTTCAATTCATGGGGTCACAAGAGATGGACACGACTGAGAGACTGAACTGAACTAACTGTGTGCCAGCAGCTGTGCAATACATTATATATGCAGAGATAAAGACATAAACATTAATTTAATGGATTTACATTTTAGTGTAATGTGAAACATACAAACAAAGGAAATATAAAATGATGTTATTGAAATATATGTGGAAATATGTTGAGTGAATAGAAGATTTGAGGAAACCTTTTCTGGAATTGGTGATGTATGAGGTAATTATAAAATATGAATAGGTGTTATATACAGTTAATGGCAAACAAAAGACATGGACATGGAAGATATTTCAGGACACTTAAAAAAGAACCAACCATTTACAAAACGCTGCAGGTATAGTTAGTAAAGTCACTCAGTCGTGTCCGACTCTTTCTACCCCTGGACTGTAGCCCACCAGGCTCCTCCATCCATGGGATTCTCCAGGGAAGAATACTGGACTGGGTTGCCATTTCCTTCTCCAGGGTATCTTTCCGATCTAGGGATCGAACCTAGGTCTCCTGGATTGCAGGCAGACTCTAACCTCTGAGTCACCAGGGAGGTATAAGAAGCATAATCTGATCTGAAGACAGTAAGGATTTTGGTATGATTAGGCAGTCCAAACTTTGGCAGGGGAAGCACCTAGAATTCATGTTGATGTATGGTAAAACTAATACAATTTTGTAAAGTAAAAAAATAAATAATAAATAAATGATAAATGGTTAAAAAAAATAAAAAGAGTGACGGATTCAAGTCTGGACAGGATCTCATATCAGGCAAAACTGGATACTTGTTAGTACTTTTACTTACTATGAAATGAACATGTGATGATGATAAAGAATTAAGATAAACTGTAAATATAAAAACAAAGTGAATATAAAGATAACATCTGTCCTCACCTTATTGACATGAAATATAGACTAATATATCAAAGGTATAAATATGCAATATTAACTGGAGCTGTCTGTCCTCCTAAAACTTCATCTCCTGCACTTTTCTTTACTTTTTTTTAATACTAAATAATTTATCTCAAATAGCTTCTCATATAATTTAAAGTAGTTCCATATACTCATTTTGCATTGTGAGGAAATTGTTCACTCTTATGTAAGCAACGTTCAGTGAATGGATGTTCAGGTTGTTCTTGTTGCCATTGGCTGTTATATACAGTGGTATACTAAAAGCCCACGTGCATATATCTTCAAATATTTCTGAGGTTTTATCTAATGGGTACATTTCTGGTAGGAGAATCACAGCATCAACTATTAACTACTATTTTGTCTTTTGCTATTTTTGAATACTGATTGATAGCTGAAATACACTTCAAATCCCTTGCCAGTTCTCAAACTTTGTTATCTTTACAAGGCTAGCTGAAGAACTATATTTAATAGATGTTTTGGTATTATTTTTATTATTGTGATTGAAGTGAATCTGTTCTTTTTCTTAATTAATTAATTTATTTTTAAAATTTTACTTTACAATACTCTATTGGCTTTGCCATACATCGACATGAATCCACCACAGGTGTATACAAGCTCCCAATCCTGAATCCCCCTCCCACCTCCCACCCCACAACGTCTCTCTGGATCATCCCCGTACACCAGCCCCAAGCATCCTGCATCCTGCATCGAACATAGACCGGTGCCTCGTTTCTTACATAATAGTATATATGCTTCAATGCCATTCTCCCAAATCATCCCGCCCTCTCCTACTCCCTCAGAGGCCAAAAGTCTGTTCTCTATGTCTGTGTCTCTTTTGTTGTCTCACATACAGGGTCATCATTACTATCTTTCTAAATTCCATATATATGTGTCAGTATACTGTATTATGTTAATTGAACATAAAAGATTTTTGGATGATGAGCATTTAAAATTTTTGAAATAACAGTGTGACAAATTACAGCAAGGAAGTAAGCAAAAGCAGAGATTCCAATAAAGTGGGTTGTGAAAAACATTTAGCTTTTTCCCTCGGGTATATGCTTCTGATATCTATATCACTGGACTATATGAATTAAGTAAACATTCATTGTAAACCTTAGATGTCATACAGCATAGTGCTAGAACTAACAGATATCAATGCATAATTGTAGAGTTTAATTATATTGTTAATACTTTAAAATTTCCTTTGCCTAATATATATTTTCATATTTATTTTATTTCACTTTTTCCTGTTTCATTGGCATATATTAACACATATTTCCTGTTTTTCTGACATCAAGAATCTTAGATTTATATTTTTCTTGTCTTCTATTGATGGGTAGGATACAAATTTATATACATATATGTGTATGTGAACACTAAATACATATACATATTTTTCAAGGTAAGTCATAGTCTCAAACTTTCTTCATCACAAAACATTTTAAAATTTAAGTATTTCTAATAACTCTCAATTTTTAAATTAAAATGAATGCTTAAAATATAGTTAGTAAATTTTTACTTTTAATTTTTTAAGAAATGTCTGGTTTTTGCTTCAAAAGAAATGTCACAAAATTAAGCCGTCACTGACATTTTCTTTATGTGTATAACTGGAATTGTAGTTCCTGACCTTAAATTACTGTTTTTTCTAATCAAACTTTCTCAAGTAGTCAGATGAGTAAGCAACTATAAGGCACATTATTTTATTGTAAAGAATAAGGATTATAGATTTATTTATAGTTCTTTTTTAACAAATTACCAAACCTTAGAAATATATGAGAAAAAGCAAACTTACCACACACACACATACACACATACACACACACGCAAACACACACACACACACACAAATAAACACAATATACATGACATATGTGGTTTCACATGCCATGTAAATGATTTTTCCAATATTGTGTTGCTTGGATGTTTAAGACTAAGCTTCATTGTTCAAGTTATACCATATTTACTTGGCTTGTTAGCCTAAAATAAACAGAAAATNCTTATACACATCTTGACATATGTGGTTTCACATGCCATGTAAATGATTTTTCCAATATTGTGTTGCTTGGATGTTTAAGACTAAGCTTCATTGTTCAAGTTATACCATATTTACTTGGCTTGTTAGCCTAAAATAAACAGAAAATAACTAAATCATTGCAACAACTCCAAAGCAGTATGACAGAATAATTGAGTACACTTTGAAGCTTTTTCATTAGTAATCTTCACTTTATGCATTCACTGAATTTGTCCATATATTTACATAGAATAAGCCTTATTTACTTCAGAAAAAAATAAAAACTCACTTTTGCAAATTTGACCTTGTCTTGTATACCTGTATACATATAAATAAGATGATATTTCTCATAAATATTGCAAGTCCTACAGTAATTCAAATGTCTACTGTGAACATAATAAGAATGGTCCTGGGCTCTTCACATATAATTCAAATTGAATAAACTTTCATTTCCTCTAAATTTTCTGATCCATAGCGAGGAAAAGAATGTTACCAAGTAAAAACCTCAAAAAATGCTTCTGACATAGAAGAGGCCATTTTTATCACAATTCACACATTTCAGCTACCTTTTATTCTATGAAATTCCTTGTGACATAAATGCAAACTCTGCTTCTTTTCAGGTTTATGCAAAGCTAAAAAGAGAGTCTCTATTTCTAGCCTTGACTGGAAAGTCAGAAAAGAGAATGTGTACTCTATGATTCCAGCATTATTCACCAGAAAAATGGTCAAGATGAAGCACATAACCAGGAGTGAAATGACATGAGAGAATATTAGGATTCATTCATCAGTCATATTATATCTCATAGAATACAAGTGAAGGTTATAGCCTTGAACACATCATTTTAAAAAGGCGATTTTTATACTTGGGGGAGTGTTAACTACAACAATGTTTTATCACTCTCGCTATTTTATAGCTTTAGAGAAATACTTGTTTAGTAGGAACAACTTGAAACAGTATTATCCATTGTGCTCTCAGTGCATAAAATTCATTAAATATAAAAACGCGTAAGTCAAAAAGAAAGGAGTTTAGATTGAATCATTGTCTTATATCATATTATTTGTATACGTTGCTAAATTCAATCACATGCTTAAAATGCACTTTAACAACAGAATTCATTTTAGATTATTTGCTTACAAAGTTTAATATCCTTACAAAGAAAGCTGTTTTTATTTCTCTAACACATGTGTGTATTCATGTGTACATATGTCTGTACTATACTAGGATCATTGAACTTGAAAAATAATTATTATTTAACAGCTTGCACACAAACACATACACACAGAAAGAAATACAAGTGTTCTATGATTTAAAAAAAAAAAAACTCTATAAATATTCAATAATATCAAAGGGAAAACAGTAATTTCTACATGGCACATGAGTAAATCAATCATAAAGAGTGATATCAAATATAGACCTTTTAAATTGAATAAGACAATAAGCAGGGAATAGAATGGAGAGTATAAATAAATTGTGGAGAGATGGGTATGAAATGGGAAAAAAAAGCGTGATTATGCCATGAATAATAGTGAATATTGGACTCCTTAGTAGCTCAGTGGTAAAGATTTCAGGAAACAATCCCTGGATTGGGAAGTTCCCCTGAAGAAGGAAATGGCAACCTACTCCAGTGTTCTTGCCTGGGAAATCTCATGGACAGAAGAGTCTAGAGGGCTACAGTCCATGGGATTGCAAAAAAGTCAAAGCTGATTTAGCAACTAAACAACAACACAATAGTGAATATTCAACTGTTAAGAGCTTTAAAAGAATGTTAATCTCAACATGTGAGCATTTTTCCTAAGTAAGAACAATTTAAAATGTTTTGGAGGGGATAACATTGTTACTCATAATTTAGAAAAAGTACTCTGATTAGGTATAGAAAAGTAAATTGCTAGAAAAGAAAAACAATAGAGGGAGTAACAGGACTTGTTAAGAATTTAATAGTATAAGAAAAGCTGACTAGAGACTTTTAAGAGACTGAAGACTGACAAGCAACACATATGTCACCACACCTATGAATTTGGAAGATAAATCAATAGAACCAAATGCACAACAGAAGTAAAAAGAGGAGACATCAGTGATAAACTCAATGCATTGACGTCCCTTGAATATATTTTGTATCCCTTTTCTACTGTATGCTTTTCCATGTGAGGTAAAAATATTAAAAGAATTTTTGCCAGGACTTGCAGCACATGGCCAAACACTTAAAAATGTCTTCTGGCATGGCACTTGTGATGTAGGTTGTAGGAAAGAGGAAAAAACTAAGGAATGAGAACACTTAGTCTTATTCTCAGGACTGCTAACTGCAGCACAGTAATAGTAAGTTCATATATTTTTTAATCTAAGTTTGAAACTACGCCTGATCATGAGATGTGGCTTTAAGATTATTACTCAATGTGCTCTCTATATTAACTTTATTTCATGATTTCAGGTAATGGATTAAGAAATTGGAAAACCTAAGTTACCTAAGTTAATGTGGAAGAATCTTTAGATATCTGATTGCATAAATATATCATTTACTTTTGTACTTTAGCTTGTAGTCACTTTTATAACATCTATTTTAGTTTTTACTCTTTTACTTAAAAAGTTCCTTGAAGATTAGCAGTGCAAGGCATATATATATATTGATATACAGTTGAGAAAATTTAAACTCATCAAAAGCATATGATTATAGAACAATAACTATCAATTTCAACTTCTTTCATGACCAAAGTTTGACAAATGATTGTAACAAGTTTCACTGATCTGAGTGTGTCTCTACCTAATATACCTTCAATAACATGTGTCAATGCATATTTATTTTGTGAACATTTTTTATTGTGATCTTATTTCTGTTTTAACATGTTTAACAGGAATGAATTTAAGGTTAAACTGGTGTTTATAATGTATCTTTACTTTTTAAATTATGTTGAAAATTAACACAATAATGCAATATTTATATTATTTAATATGGCTCAATTTTAACTATCTTGCATAATATATTTTAAAACTTAATTTTTTCCTCCTTTGCTCCATTTTGTTAAAATCATGTTTGATGTTAAGAAAAGGCCATCTTTAATGAGCTAAATAATGATTTATGTACCTATGAAAATGAATAAGTAAAATAGCATGGTATGTGATTTTTTTTTCCTTTTGCAAAACTCCATTAATGTCATTCAGTAGGTTTAGAAGCTATTTGTCCATTCAATTTTAGCTCTATCTTGTGATTAATCAGTGTAATGATTATAATTGATGATAACATTACAGTCTAGTGCTAAAAACCTAGATTATTATCAACATGGAATTGAGTGTGAATATATACCAGACACTAGACTAGGGAGGAAAAAAATCTATATTTTCAAGGAATAAACCGGCCTGAATAGATAAAATGGAACTATTTTTACAAAATGCAGTAAAATAAATGGTAATATTTATGTTTATTTTACATAACTAACATACACAGTAGAAGAGTGAATAGTTTAAAATATACAAGCTAACTATTGAAACCTGACTTTTGCCCTCATGCTCTCATTGATGTACTGGTAGACTGAGTGGAGCTGTTCAAAACTTCCCTGGAAAGAAAGGTCATTTATCACTTTTTCTTTGGGGCATTTGATATGTGAATGGAAAGGCAGAAATGTGACTCTAAAATAGACTTGCTGGCCCAGACAAGATGTGAATAAAAAACATTTGCAAATGGTCACAGCAAATTTCTTTTCGAAAGTCTGAGTCCTTTTCCAGGAAGAAAACAGTGAAACATCATGTTTCTTAACATGTTCAGTTCAGTTGAGTTCAGTCGCTCAGTCGTGTCCGACTCTTTGCGACCCCATGAACTGCAGCACGCCAGGCCTCCCTGTTCATTGCCATCTCTCGGAGTTCACTCAGTCTCATGTCCATCGAGTCGGTGATGCCATCCAGCCATCTCCTCCTCTGTCGTTCCCTTCNAAGATTTGAAGTCACAAGGCAGGGTAATATTAGCTTTTATACTAAAGTACTGGACCTTAAACGTATTGCTCTTAAGGTCTACAGGGAGAAAAAAGCATAGCTACAAACCATTGTTATAACACTAGGTTTACTTTTATTGAGCTCTTTATTTCTCCATATAGCTCTGGGGTACTGCTTAATGTCTTTTTATTTCATCTTGCAAGACTCCTTGAGTTTTTCTTGCAGGACAGGTTTCCTAAGCTGAATTCCCTTAGCTTCTGTTTATTTGGCAATATCTTAATGTCTCCCTCACTCTTTGAGAACAGTTTTTCTAGACAGAAGATTCTTGGTTGGTATATATATATTTTTTCTTTATAGCACTTTGAGTCTATCAGCCCAGTGCCTTCTGGCCTCCAAAGTTTCTAATAAGCAACCTGCTGATTAAGATTCCCTTCTATGTGATGATTTGCTTCTCCTGCTGCTTGCAAGATTCTCTCTTTTGTCCTTTGCCCTCTCTGATTATACTGTCTCAAGTATCGCACTGTGGGTCTCTGAATTCACCTTAATTAGTATTTGTTAAGCTTCTTGGATGCTATACTCAGCGAACTTGGGAAGTTTTCAGTCATTATCTCTTCAAATATTCTCTCTGCATCTTTCTCTCTTCTCCTCTGAACTCCAATAATGCACCTGCTGGTCCCCTGGAATCCTATAAGTCCCTTAGGCTGTTCACCTTTCCTCAATCTTTGTGTGTTCCTCAGACTAGATAATTTCCATCACCCTATCTTTAAGTTTGCTCATTCTTTCTTCTGTCTTCTTAAATCTGTCTTTGAATCCTCTAGAGTATTTTTTGTTTCAATTATTGTACTTTTCAGCTCCAGCAGTTTTTTAGTTTCTTTTAAAATTTTCTACCTTTTATTGATGCTTCCATTTTTCTTCACGCATCACTTTTCTTTCTCCACATCTTTCCTTAATTCTTTAAGAATCTGTAAGAGTTACTTTAAAGACTGTCCAGTATATCTGCCATTTAGGTCTTTTCCAAAGACAGTTTCTGTTGATTTATTATTTTCTTTTGAACGGATCATTCTTTTCTGTTTCTTTGTATGCCTTCTGATTTTTCTGTTTAACACTGTTCATTTAAATCTGTCTAGTAACATGGTACCTCTGGAAATCAGATTCTCCCCTTTCCCCAATGTTTGCTCTTTTTGTTACCAGTTGCTGTGTTTTTTTTTCAATTGTTGCAGCCTATCTCTGTGCTGAGAATTAGTCTTAGCTGTAAACGTAAGGTCTTCTCAGGTCTTTTTTGAGCCTTCCCTGGACATGCAGAGTAACTTTCTAATTTTTTCCTTATATGTAGCTATTTTTCAATGTCCTAGTCTTTAATGCCCAGGTCCCAAAAGCAAAAATTAAAGGGGTATGTGGGTATCAGTCCATCAAATTCTCTGGAAATCACTTCAGTCAGAGTAACTATGAGAGGAGTTACAACAATGCTTTCCTGCCTCTCTGTCTGCATCTGTAATCAGAAGCCATGATCAGCAATCAGAGCAGAGATCCTCAGTATCTGAAGACATGGTCCACTTTGTCCATCCTGTCTTCCACCAGCTATAGGCAAGCTGCTCTAGGAACATGTACACCTGTCTCTTATACCCATCTAGATGTGTNACTGAACTGAACTGAACTGGACTATATTTATAGTGTTAACCTCAGAATCAAATTCAGTTTTATAGCTGAGGTAACAGAGGCTTAGAGACAATTTTGTCTAAGATCAAGCAGAGAGCAAATGGAGGCAGGCTTGAATCTCACTTCCTCTGACTTAAAATTTGAGTCATGAAACTGTATCAAGGTTGGAACATTTGGCTTAGTGATAAAAATCTACACTTTTAGGCAGAACGTACTTTCCACTTTTCTGTTTTTCCTCCCCTCCCCTTCTCCTTCCCCTTCCTTTTCATTTCTTCCTCCTCCCCCCACTTACTCATTCTCCCCTTATTCTTCAGCTTAGGTCACCTACCTTTAAGTAACTATTCTTTGATTAACTTGATAATATACCTGGCACTGAGCTGGATACTGGGAACTTAAAGATGACTGTGGAGATCTTACCCTTAGATCACAGAGGCTGTAAACAGGTAAGTGCAATATGGAAAATCCTATTTTAAATGTTTACTAATCTGACAGTTTATATGCTGTAAGATATTTTGGTGGGTTTGCTGTTAACTGGAAATCTTTGTGACTGAATATACATGTATATTTAAAAATCCATTTACATAAAATATAAAATATATTTTTTGTTGATTTTTGCTTTCTATATGTTTGTTTAGTTTGCAGGATGTTTCTGTGTCCTGTGGTAGCCCCATTGTTCTGTTTTCTGTTTTCCAGAGGGTTCATTCTTCTTTACTTTATTATCATGATTGTGTAACTCACTTGGGATTTGAATTTACTGAGTAAGTTTATCTACATTATCTCTGATTCTTTGTTCCGATTATATGAGTTAGCACTTAAAGCTTCCTTAGCGTTCTTGTTCCTTATTTATGTTTAGGAGTTTTAACAGGCAGTGTATTTCGCTTTCTACAATCAATATTTCCTTCTAAGTCTCCTTGATAGTAAATAAAACATACTTTGTACTTGGTGGGAAGTCTTAACTCTGGCTGTCTTCTCCAAATTACTGTCAACTTCCTCTTCCCTCCAATGTTTCCATACTTTTTCACTGAATCCATGTCTTCCTTCTGCTTTTTGAAGTTTGTTTCTTTTCTCTTTAACTCTTCGTTTAAATCTTGAGTATGGGATGTTTGTGAAGTTTGGGTGACCGATACTAGAAGGAATCACTTTAACCTGAACTCTACAACCTGACTGGAACTTCTAGGGAGACTCCAAACTCAAGGTTCCCTAGCTTATTTTTTTCCTAATGGAAGAGTAACTCTATTGATGGTAATATTAATTACAGAAAAATTACAAAAATCAGAAAAAGTTTAAAGAACAAATTATGTATCATCCATAATCTTAGAACCCAGAGATAAACACTTTAAACATATATTCTAATAGGATTTTATATACATGAGAATTTTTTTTACATAATTAGAAGAATTACTTTATAGCTTGCATTTTCCTCACTCAACACAATAATGTGAGATTTCTTCCATGTCATTAAAAATCTTNAGAACCCAGAGATAAACACTTTAAACATATATTCTAATAGGATTTTATATACATGAGAATTTTTTTTACATAATTAGAAGAATTACTTTATAGCTTGCATTTTCCTCACTCAACACAATAATGTGAGATTTCTTCCATGTCATTAAAAATCTTTGAAAATATGCTTAGTGACTAAGATTCTATAACACGGATGTACAGTACTTTAGTCAATCTTGTGTCATTGAACATTTTGGTTTCCAATATTTGACATTATAAATGACACTGTAATTAATATGCCTTGTTGCTCATAAACTTTTGTTCCTGTCTTGGATTATTTCCTTAAGATAGAGTTTTGGAATTGAAATTGCCAAGTTAAAGGATATGAACCTCTTCTCCCCTTTTTATTACAAAAGTCATAATATGCTGAGAACAAATGACACAGGGTAAAGTAAAATGTATAAATCCAAGGAGTCTCGTCTTCAGTCTCTTCTTCTCAGCCTCCAGGCAGCCACTAGCTGACTTCAATATGCAGGCACAAATGGCTGTGCTACTTTTCCCCACGTGACTCTGATCATATTTACTCTCCTTATCCAACTGTCCAACATCACTTACTAAATAACCTTTCTTTTCCTCACTTTTCATATTCTAAATCTCCTTCTGTATAAGGAATAGCGGTCCATTTTGGATGACTCCAATGTATTCGATTGATCTTTTGACCTAAACTAAACTTTAATCTCAATGCTTCATTTTTTTTGAAGTTTTTATTTTAAAATCTGGTAGAGCTAGCCTTATTTATTACTCTGAAAATGTTAAAACTCATGATACACATTGCCAAATTACTTTCCAGAATTTTGAGTTTACACTGGATCCTTGCTAGACTATTATCTTTTAGAAATTCTTTGTCAAAGTGATTGAAAATGCTTATTTCTCTAACATTAATGAGTTGATTTTTGTGAAATATCTGTTTACAACCTTTTTTTCAAGGTTTAACTGATATTTTTAAACTGATATTATGAAATTTTATATATGTATACATAATCAAATTGCCAAGATCTGCTCAATCATCGAAAAAGCAAGAGAGGTCCAGAAAAACATCTATTTCTGCTTTATTGACTATGCCAAAGCCTTTGACTGTGTGGATCACACTAAACTGTGGAAAATTCTGAAGGAGATGGGAATACCAGACCACCTGACCTGCGAAAAACCTGTATGCAGGTCAGGAAGCAACATTTAGAACTGGACATGGAACAACAGACTGGTTCCAAACAGGAAAAGGAGTACGTCAAGGCTGTATATTATCACCCTGCTTATATAACTTATATGCAGAGTACACATGAGAAACGCTGGGCTGGAGGAAACACAAGCTAAAATCAAGATTGCTGGGAGAAATATCAATGACCTCAGATATGCAGATGACACCACCCTTATGGCAGAAAGTGAAGAGGAGCTAAAAAGCCTCTTGATGAAAGTGAAAGAGGAGAGTGAAAAAGCTGGCTTAAAGCTCAACATTCAGAAAACGAAGATCATGGCATCTGGTCCCATCACTTCATGGGAAATAGATGGGGAAACAGTGTCAGACTTTCTTTTTGGGGGCTCCAAAATCACTGCAGATGGTGATTGTAGCCATGAAATTAAAAGACGCTTAGTCTTTGGAAGGTAAGTTATCACCAACCTAAACAGCATATTAAAAAGAGACATGACTTTGTCAACAAAGGTCCATCTAATCAAGGCTATGGTTTTTCCAGTAGTCATGTATGGATGTGATAGTTGGACTATAAAGAAAGCTGAGCCCCAGAGAATTGAGGCTTTTGAACGTGGTGTTGGAGAAGACTCTTGAGAGTCCCTTGGACTGCAAGGAGATCCAACCAGTCCATCCTAAAGGAGATAGTCCTGGGTGTTCATTGGAAGGACTGATGTTGAAGCTGAAACTCCAATACTTTGGCCACCTGATGTGAAGAGCTGACTCATTTAAAAAGACTCTGATACTGGGTAAGATTGAGGGCAGGAGGAGAAGGGGATGACAGAGGATGAGATGCTTGGATGGCACCACTGACTGATGGACATAAGTTTGAGTAAGCTGCGGGATTTGGTGATGGACAGGGAGGCCTGGTGTGCTGTGGTTCATGGGGTCGCAAAGAGTCGGACACGACTGAACGACTGAATTGAACTGATTGTCTAACAATGTATACATACCTTTAATTTTAAAAACACAAAGCTCTTTGCCATATTTATTACCAATGCATTTCCCAGTTTGTCATATGTTCTTCAATTATATGCTTTGTTGTATAATAAATTTTCTTCAATAAATTAAATCTTTGTACTTGCTTTTACTGTTCAAAAAATCCTTTTGATTAGCTCCTATGGTGAAAATACCATTACGTGTTTGAGAGATAAAGTGATTTGGAAGCATAAAAGTTAAATTCCTTTAATTGTTTAAAAATATACAATATGCCTAATTAGTAATAATGAGAGATGCCACCTATCGGATGCATTGAATGAGCTAGATTTGGGGATTTACTCACTTAAAAAAATAACTTAGCCAAAATCAAACAGCTAATTTCTCTGTACCAATTACTGCTTCTAAGTTACTCTACAAATTAACAGTAATATTAGGAATTCATGTAACTTTCCTCACTTAAAACAAAAAACTTCTTATTTGATCAAAATAGTCATAGAACTGTTTATTATATGTGCACTGATTAAAAGGAAGCCATGAATCATCACATTCTTTTAAGGTTTGCATAATCTTCTAGGAAAGCATACCTCACTTTTAATGCAGTTTCTTCTTGGTTGCAAATTTGTGTTTTATACTTGTCAATGATTAAACAACTCTTTAGTGCTTGTATTAAGAACTGTTTACCTATAATAAACCACTTGAACTTGCTAGATATGAAATTCCCCATTCTACCATCCCCACTTGGAAAAGTGCTTCCAAGAATGGGCAACCATACTCTTCTGAAAATAGGAAACAAGACTGAAGGCACCTGGGGTCGAACTGAGCATACAAGTAGGCATGTATCAGGCTGGCTTGAACTGAGATAAAATAGTTTCAGTAACAATGGTGTTGTTGGCCCCTGTCTTCAGATCCTCTTCCTCTTGGATTTGTAGAAGAGACCCCTTCAAAATAAAAAGTAAAGAAAAGCACGTTTCCCCCTGCAAAATTCTGTTTCTTTTTCTCATATCTAGTTAACAAGAAAGAAAATTTAAGCTATTTTTTATTCTGGTAAAATATACATAATATAAAATTTACCACTTTAAGAACTTGAAAGTGTATAATTCAAGGCGTTAAATACATTTACATTGGTGTATGACCACCTCCAGAACTTCTGCGTCATCCAAAATGTAAACTTTATACTCATTAAACAAGAACTGCTCATGAGCCCCTTTCTTCCAACTCCCGTTATCTACCCTTCTGCTCTGTTTCTGTGAATTCATGGACCTACCTCACTTAAGTGGACTCAGACTACACCTGTCCTTTTGTCTCTGGCTTCCTTCACTTAGCATAATGTCTTCAAGGTTCATCCATGTGTGGCCCCTGTTAGAATTTCATTCCTTTTTAAGCTATATGTCACAGTTTAGTTGTCCATTCATCCACTTGGCTTCTTTCCACCTTTTGACTGTTGTGAATAATGCTGCTGTGAATATTTGTGTGCTCAACCAAGTAAGGTCTTAAACCGCAGTGGAACGCCGTGTCCTCTTCCCATTTCGCCTCCTCTGTGCCTCTGTTCCAGTCCAGATCTGAATCCCTCCATCTGGCTGACTCTTGCTACATCAGCCTCACAGGGTGTAAGGAGAATTTTTTAAAAACCCCACTTTACCCTTTACCCTTTCTTCCTTGGCTGAACTTTGTCCAGTCAGGTTTATTTATAAACCATGAAAAGCTCATGAACAGGATCAAGCGTTTCTGCAAGCTCTCTTCTCGCTTTTGTTACTGCAGGAAGGCACTGGGCAGGGATAAGATCGTGAAACATGGCTGAGGATAAAAGCAAGAGAGATTCCATTGGATTAAATGCGAAGGAAGGCCAGACCAACAACGGGTTTGTACAAAATGAAGACATCCTGGAGACTGACCTGGACCCAAGCAGCCCAGCCTCCGGGCCACAGCACAACACTGTGGACATCATCGGCCCCGGGGAGCCCGACGTGAAGGATGTCCGGCCCTACGCTGGGATGCCCAAAGAGGTGCTCTTTCAGTTCTCGGGCCAGGCCCGCTACCGGATACCGCGGGAGGTGCTCTTCTGGCTCACCGTGGCTTCCGTGCTCGCGCTCGTTGCGTCCACCATAGCCATCATTGCCATCTCTCCCAAGTGCCTGGACTGGTGGCAGGCGGGACCCATGTACCAGATCTACCCAAGGTCTTTCAGGGACAGCAACAAGGATGGGGACGGAGATCTGAAAGGTGCGCGCCTTGAGACTTGGGGCAGGGCGGGACGAGGTTGGTTTAGGGCCCTTCGTCCTGGAAGCTAATTATGCCTGGGCTGTGCGGTAATAAGCACATTCCACCCAGTATGACTGATGATGCCTTTCTCCTTGTTTATGATATTTTAAAAAGCCACTCAGCAGAACCCAGCAATTCTTAGCATATGATGAAAGGATACTTGCTGGAGCCCTTTGAGCCCCCAAAGGGCTGTTAAGTTTATTGCCCAGAAGGAACTTTTGCATAGTCATCTGATCTAACTTCCTACATGAGCAAGTTTCCTCCTGAAATGTGTCCTGCTTCTGTGCACTTTAGAGTTGGTCATCTCAGAGTGACTGTTTAGAATCTTTAGAATCCCTTTTCCAGGGTGCACAGTGGCTAGTTTGATAATCTGGCAGAGAGATTCTGATTAATGAGCAAAGCATAATTCATTATTTTAGAAGAAGATTAAGTGATATCTTTAAAATGTATAGACTGAGTCTTTAAAGCTTAAATCTTGAGAAATGAAGAAAAGGTATAGTGTGGGTTGGTCGTTAGTTGAATTAAGGATTATTTTAAAAATATCCATCTTAAGAAAGTAAAAAATATTTTAAAAGTTATTCTAATAATTTCCTAGTGTGTTATGTGTGGGATGTCCTTATTATTTATTGCTCAAATGAGGATGCAAACCAATCGCTGGAAACTGTCCCAGGCAAATTGGTTGATATGGTTACCCAGTTAAGGGAAACAATAAGGAATAAATAAACTAATAAGATAATTTTTGATAATGCTATTTGGCTTGAAGAAGACAATATAATGATTTAAGAGTATGGGAAAGAGAAAGGAATGGCAACCCACTCCAGTGTTCCTGTTTGGAAAATCCCATGGACAGAGGAGCCTGATAGGCTACAGCCTGGGGGGTCTCAAAGAGTTGGACACGACTGAGCAACTGAGCACACACGAATGCACTGGGTATAGCTCCAGATGCTGATATATAATAGCTTGCTGAATTGTTTGTTTTTGGCTAGTTGCTTGGCTCCCTTCCTGGTGCTTAGTATTCCTCTTTTCATTGCTGTAGAGTCTGTAAGGCCCTCCATTCTGCAGCCCCTTCTTCTGGCTTACCAGAGAAGGCCCAGTCCAGCATTCTAGAAGGTGGCTTTCCTTGCACACCTCCTATAACAGGTCACCCACTACTTAATTAGTGGACAGCTTAGACTCAGAAACTGCAGCCTTTGAGACGGTAGTTGTTCTAGAATACAGTATATAAGGATAGATTTATCTCAGGACTGTGTGGTCAAGGCCTGCACCTTACACAAAAATGTCTGAATACATCAGGGAGTCCTCACAAAACTAATAGGTTGGTACAAAAGTGATTGAGGTTTTGCATTGTTGAATTTTGCTTTTTGATATTGGAATACATTCTTAAATAAATGTGATTATGTTATGCATCAAAAAGAAAAGAGTATAGGAAGTGGTAATGAGCTTAGTCGAACTTTAAAATGCTTCAAACACACTCCTAAAATCTTCAGCTTTCTTTAGTAAACTAATGAAAGACTTCTTCTTCACACTCATATAATTTTTCTCTTAAAAATCATCCTGCATCTTAACCAATTGAAATATTATCTGACCTTCAAGATGCAGTTCAAACCCACTTCCTTCATTAATTCGTTTAACCTCCTGATCAGAGGGGGCGCTACCCTCCCCAAACTCTTTCAGTGTTTTGGATGGAGCTGCACCTCTGGTGTTTCAGTGTAACATATCTGGGTAACTTTCCTTCCAACCCCTCAGCCCCTAGCATGATCCTATCACCTGCTGCTTCTTACAAAGTAAGTGCTTTGCAGAGTGATGTTTGATGGAATGAAGCCCCAAACCCTATACCCCTAAACTATATTACCCATTTCCTGGCCCTCCCTCTGTAATCTCCTTCTAAATTCCTCGTGCAAAGGGCAACTTCTAATCATCTCTCACATTTGTCATTTCCCATAATTTTTCCTTGAAGGACTGGCTGCTTCCTGTAATTAATAGGTATTTTTTTCTAGAGGTTGAGAGGATTTTGTTCTAATTTGAAGAAAATGTTCCAGGTTTCAGTTTAGTCTATTGCTTTCTGTCCCCTGGAATGTGGACATGGGGGATCCTTTGTTACTCTGTGTCCATTTGGCCTCTTCGTTTTTTATCATCCTGTTCCTTTGTGCTTATTCTTGATATAAATCAAAATTTTGACTTTAATCTGACTTAAATCAAAATTCTTTTGTTGCCTGTTGATACTCCAGGAGGTCTCACAGCCATCCACAGAAGGGAGCTGAAGTATAGTCAGGACACAGATAAGCAACCTGACTCCTGCTTTGGTCTCAGCGACTTCTGACAGGGGTCCCACAGGAAGTTACTGCAGACTGAATACTAAACTTGGACTCTGCATTTAGGACGCTGAACTAGAAGCACTTGCCCCCACTAATTGTCTGCTAATTACCCTACGGTATCCCAGGTACAGGAGTTTCATCCCTATGTCTCTTCTCATCGAAGTCTAAAGTTCCCTTCTGTATAAATGCTTGACTTCAGCGCTGTCCAAAGGAAATAGAATGTGGACCACATAGGTAATTGACAGTTTTCTAGCAGCCATATTAAAAAAGTAAAAGAAACAAGTGAACTTAATTTGAGCAATATACTTTGTTTAATCCAACATATCGACTATCTTTTCAACATATTGTTGTTGTTGTTCTATTGCTCAGTCGAATCCAACTCTTCACGACCCCATGGACTGCAGCATACCAGGCTTCCCTGTCCCTCATCGTCTCTGCAGTTTGCCCAAGTTCATGTCCATTGAGTCGGTGATGCCATCTAACCATTTTATTCTCTGTTGCCCTCTTCTCCTTCTGCCTTCAATCTTTCCTAGCATCAGGGTCTTTGTAACATATAATCAATATAAAAATATAAATGAGCTATTTTACATTTCTTTTCATACTGGGTCTTCAGTGTCCAGTGTCTGTTTTACATTTACACCACATCTCAGTTTAGACTAGTCACATTGCAGGTGCTTGATAGCCACATGGCAAGTGGCTACACACTGGATAGTGCAGCTTAGGTCACATGACCGTCAAGAATGGAAACGTTATTCTTCTCTGTCTTGGTACTGAGCCCAGCATCTGGCCTGGATTAGGTGCTTGAAAACCATGTGTAGAATAAATTAACAATAGTGTAGTTTTGGTTTTAAGTATAAAATATGAACAAACAACAGACAGATTTTTAAAATATTATGCATTGATGTTAAAGTTCAAAGGTTATTGCCAGAAGGCTAATTTGCTGTTGGTTGTAGAACTAGACCTTGCTAATTTGAATTTTACCCAAATTCAAAAAAACCCCAAATATTTCTGTCTTAAGCCTATTCGTTTTATTTTTTATCGTTCAACTGAAAAAACAAACTATTTTTTATGGTTTTGACTTTTGCCTTCAGGTATTCAAGATAAATTGGATTACATCACAACTTTAAATATAAAAACTGTTTGGATTACTTCATTTTATAAATCATCCCTTAAAGATTTCCGACATGGTGTTGAAGATTTCCGAGACATTGATCCCATTTTTGGAACAATGAAAGATTTTGAGAATCTGGTTGCAGCCATACATGATAAAGGTAAATTGAATGGAAGGTGGGTGGGATGGTTTAAGGAAAGCATTTCTCCAAATGCTTAGCTTAGAGCATTTTCTTCCTCACTATTGTATTATTCTAATATAATATTATATAACAATATTATCTTACCATTTGAAATGTTTTCACTCACTAGGTTTAAAATTAATCATCGATTTCATACCAAACCACACCAGTGATAAACATGCTTGGTTTCAATGGAGTCGGAACCGGACAGGAAAATACACTGATTATTATATCTGGCATGACTGTAACTATGAAAATGGCACAACCATACCACCCAACAACTGGGTAAGTCCCAACATGCTTGATTTACAGAAGTAAAATTGGCAGATCTTCAGTTATTAAACTGGTTATTTATAAAGCTGTTTTAAAGGAAAATGAACGATAGCTATAGCTTATGAGAAGGGAAACAAATTTCCCAAAGAAATAGAAATGAAGTCCCAAGCTTCTAATCATCTGTGGGTTTGGATTTTTCATTTCATTGTAAAGCTGATGTGTTTTAGCATATTAAAACCTATGCTCTCCGTTAACCTCTCTTTCCTTTATTTCCCCCTCTGTCCAGCTGAGACCCCATGTCTTATTAGTTTAATAACTGTCTTACTACCCTCCAGACCCTTTTGCCTTTCTGACTTTTTTACTCCGTCGTCCAGTAAAACACTATCCATAAAAGAACTCAACCATCCATTTCTTCTTTACCTGAACCTTGGTATCCAAGCCTCTGGACATATTCATAGTCCCTATCTGAACTGATCCATCGACTCTTTGGGGGGAATTTTTACTAAATCCAGCTGATCAACATGCCCTCTCTCCTCTTCAGACATTTTACCCACCTTCACCGCATCTCATCACTCTGAGCAGCAAAACCAACTTTAAAGGGAGAACAGAAGCTGACACGCCTGCCTCTGTTTCCACCCTCTTCCTGTTCACCTCTTCTGCACAGAGACCTTGTCTCTCCTGCTTAAGAGAAAGCCCAGTGAAATGTTTTAGATAAACAATGAACAATTTTGAGTGTAAAATATTTGGAATACACTTACACTAAAAAAGTATTCATTGCTTATCTGAAATTCAGATTGAATTGAATGTCTTGCGTTTTATCTGGCAGCTCTCCTCCTGTCCCAGGTCAGTCCCTCTGTGTACTCTAATTCATCTTCTCTCTGGCTTTCTACAGACCCTTTTTCTCTGGATATCTCTCCCCACTCCAGGGCCTCCCTCTTGACCTCCCTAAGCATTGAAAGAGGCTGACTCCTAGGCATCAGCTTTCAAATGACCCAAGGGCACTCAAACGATGAGCGTTCAAAGTTGACTATGTGATCTTTTCTCCCAACCTCCTGTATCTGAGGTTATGTGAATGGCACTAATTTACACAGTCTGGTGAACAGCCCTTTAGCAAGTCCGGGTAATTTTACCTCTTCCCAGGTGGCTCAGTGTTAAAGAATCCACCTGCCAATGCAGGAGATGTAGGTTCAGTCTGAGCCGAATAGATCCCCTGGAGGAGGAAATGGCAACCCGCTTCAGTATTCTTGCCTGGGAAATCCTGTGGACAAAGGAACCTGGTAGCCTACAGGCCACGGGGCTGCAAAGAGTTGAACACAACTGAGTGACCGAGCAAACACACAATTTTCCTTTTTACCAATCCACCACTTTTTAAAATAATGATGATATTAGCAAACATTTACTAAATGCTTACTGTATGCCAGGCTCTGAGTGTTTTATATTGTAATATTCATTAATTCCTTTAATTCACTGTAGAGTCTTATGGGTTGGGCTTTAATTCCTGTTTTACAGATGAGCAGACTGAGGCAGAGAAATGTTAAGCACCTTGCCCTGGGTCACAGCTAATAAATGAAAGGGCTAAAGACTGTATCTAGTCTAATTTTTACTGAGTGAACATAAATTGGTACAATGTTGAGGTCTTAATTTTACATTTCTCTAACTGCTAATGATTATTTATATAATTACTAATTATTGGTGTACTAGTNTCCTTTAGGATGGACTGGTTTGATCTCCTTGCTGTCCAAGGAACTCTCAAGAGTCTTCTTCAACACCACTTCATGAGTTAGCTTGTCCTATTTCCAAAGAGAAAATCACTTCCTATAGTAAGTGAAATATACACCAGATATTACTATCTGATTTATATCTCTCATCTGAATCGCATAAGATAATGTCTAGTCCCTTTTCCAAATGACAGGCCAGCAAACATTATATAAAACTTTCCTACCACTTCAATCTTCACTTCTCCCAAGTTCAATGTCCTTTCTTCCAAGAATTCTTCACAAGATCTTCTAGAGCCCTGACAATCTTATAGCATGGAGATGGTGGACACACGCATCTGTGAACACGGATAGTTCGGCAATGATCCAAGAGAGCAGTCCCATGGGACAGAAGGTCCTGGGAAAAGAGGCTTCCGTGCCCTCCCTTGATGCCCCTGTATGTGGTCAGCCCATAAAATGGCCACCTTACCACCATGAAATCTTACCATTATGCTGGGGGCGGGCACATGCTTTCAACTGCCTCGACGTGTTCTTCCCTGTAGACCACCATGGGTGCATCTGCCCAGAATAAACATTCTTCTCAGTGTCTCTATATCTTGAAACACATGACCTGCTAGGATGATGACCAAGGGGATCAGCATCTGCTTCTGAAGGCTGTGCAGGCTGTGTAGGGCCACTGTAATGAATTACCACAAACTGGGCAGCTTAAATAACCAGAAAGTACTGTGTCGGTTCTGGGGGCCAGAAGTCCACACCCAAGGTGTTGGCAGGGTCACGCCCTCCAGTTTTTTGGTGGTTGTTGTTGTTGTTGTTATCACTCAGTCGTGTCCGACTCTGTGTGACCCCAAGGACTGCAGCACGCCAGGCTTCCCTTCCATCGCAAACTCCCAGAGCTTGCTCAAACTCATGTCCATCGAGTCGGTGATGCCATCCAACATTTCATCCTCTGGCATCCCCTTCTCCTCCTGCCTTCAATCTTTTCCAGCATCAGGGTCTTTTCCAATGAGTCAGTTCTTCACATCAGGTGACCAAAGTATTGGAGTTTCAGCTTCAACATCAGTCCTTCCAATGAATATTCAGGACTGATTTCCTTTAGGATGGACTGGTTGAATCTCCTCGCAGTCCAAGGGACTCTCAGTCTTTGGGAAGAATCTGTTCTCTGCCTCTCTCCTTGATTCTGGTGGGTCCAGCCATCTTTGGGGTTCCTTGGCTTGTAGAGGCATCANCCTGCCTTGCAGGCAGATTCTTTACCATCTGAGCTATAGGGAAGTCCTCTTGAAGTTGCTAGATTTCTTTTAATCTTGAGGGCTAGCAGCGTTTTAAATGGAATGATTCTAATATTTTTCTGAAAATACCATTTAAATAATCGCTCTATTTGAATTCAAGCTCCAAGATCAGTGGAATGTGTCTTTCTCCCAAATTGACCCCATCATTTGCTTTTCTTCACAAACAGGAATCCAGAGCCTGGACAGAAGTTTCAAGAAAATAGAAATGTCTGCTCCTTACATTGAGAGCATTGATTTGATGTTGTGGTTGTTGTCAACAGTTTCTACTATACAAACATATCACAACCACTTTTGTGGGGACTAGGCCAGCAAGTGGAATTTTAGGGAATTAGTTTATCTAGTGCTCTCACTAGAAGGAAAATTCTGGGGACGTGTGCACTTAGTCTGCATGGGGCTGACGATGACAATGATCATTTCTTTGTGGGCGATACCATCATAGAAACCATGCTAAGGAACTGATCTGTTGTTTTCTGTTTGCTAGTTAAGTGTATATGGAAACTCCAGTTGGCACTTTGATGAGGTACGAAAACAATGCTATTTTCATCAGTTTATGAAAGAGCAACCTGATTTAAATTTCCGTAATCCTGATGTTCAAGAAGAAATAAAAGTGAGTACAGACATCCACATAAACTTCTCCATTTCATGGGTGCTTAAGTGGTTATTTGCTACACTTTGTGTTGAATAGTAATTGTGTGAGCAAAATCAAGCAGTGCAATTCAGTTCTGGGATTAAGATGTCTGATGCAAATACAGACTCTTAGATATGTCAGTGGCTCTTTCCTTCCTCTAACCCCAAATAATTGAAATGGGTGGAAGGCAGAAACACCTGTTACCTTAGCTCTGCGATGCCTCTCTGCCTCTGCTAAGCTGGCACAGCTCCTGGGTCTGGACCTGGCCTCATCATTGGCTTCAGGGAGCTTCTGTGTGAATTATTTAGCTTTTCTGTGTCTTGGATCCCTTGTCTATGAGAAATGATTGATGGTGCAGTGTTTGTCTCACAGGGACTTTTTGGAACATGAGTTGATATAACCCATGCGCAACACTTCTGTATTCACTCAGTAAATATCAACTTATTATCTGCTCCATGTCAGGTCTGGTTCTAAGCAGTGGGAATGCAACAGTGAATCAAAGAAACCCCACCCTCAAGGAATTCCCAATATCCTTAGGGGAAGGCAGACAAAGCTAAATATTTAACATGTCAGGTGGTGATGAAGGCTTAGAGAGCTTCGCAGTGCCTTTGAGAAGTGGGCTCAGAGACACTCCTGTGTTGAGGTCCCATTTGTACAAAAACTTGATGTTTGCAAGGGGGCCATGTGAACAACAGCTAGGGAAAGAGAACTTCAGGCAGAGAGAAGAGCAAATGCAAAATTCTCTAGGGGAGACTGAGCTCCATGTGTTTCAGAAATGACCTGGGGGCTGCTGCGCAGAACTGCCAGGCCCAGCAAGTGAAATTTCAAAACGTTGGATTAAATTTTACTTTCAGTTGAACAATGAATACTGCAATATTTGATACTTTCTTCTACTAAAAAATTATTTATGGTTATCTTAAAGCCTAACTGGTTGTCCTGTATTCCATGTGGCAACACTGCCAATGCACTTCTGTGAAGTGAGGGACAGAGTTGGGGAGTTTGGGTGTAAAAATGAGGGTGAGGGCTGATGCTGTGGGGCCGTGAATGCTGTCGTAGGGACACCTGCTGAGCTGGAGATGATGCTCTGTGGTCTGGTGATGCTCAGACTTTCTGCAGCACCCAGGTAGAGTTGCCAAGGCACTCGTGCCTGTGTAGTGGTGGTTCTCACACCACCTGACACATAATTCACAGTGAACATTAGCCCTGTTGCGGTTTGCATCATTGCTGCTGCTGAGGCTCTCATGGGCAAGAATTTAGGATCCCAGGGTAGGGCTCTGAGGTCGGTGAGGAGGACACCCAAACAGAGCA
Organism: Neotragus pygmaeus; assembly: GCA_006410875.1. Classification (NCBI taxonomy): domain Eukaryota; kingdom Metazoa; phylum Chordata; class Mammalia; order Artiodactyla; family Bovidae; genus Neotragus; species Neotragus pygmaeus. The sequence continues at coordinate 1,535,667 of SJYV01002182.1, forward strand.
GAGCAGGGAGCTGTGGGTCTCTTTCTACAAGTCTTCATGTCAGCCAGATGGAGAGGGTGCCTTGCTGGAGTCTCTAAGAACACCTGTGCCCCTTACTCTGTTCTTGTTTTATTTTTAAATAACAGCTTTATTGAGATATAATTGACATACCACAAAATCCACCCTTTCAAGTATGTAAGTCAGTGGTTTTAGTATGTTTACAGGATTACGCAAGTATCACTACTAATTTCAGACACTTTCATCACCCCCCAAAAGAAACCCCATACCCATTAGAACTCACTTCCTCTGGATACCTTATTTTCTCTCTTTGAGCCCTGGAAACCACTGCTCTACTTTATGCCTCTATAAATAAACCTGTTCTGGACATTTCACGTAAATGGAATCATATAATATCTATATAGATGTCTGTGACCTGTATCTATATTATAATTTAATTTCTTGAGAAACTGTTTTCCAGTGTAGCTGGACCATTTTACATTTTTATTAGCAATGTATGAAGTTTCCATTTTCTCTATATCCTCATTGGCACTTGCTATTGTCTTAGCTTTGATAACAGTCATCCTAGTGAAGTAGTATTTCACTGTGGTTATGATTTGCATTTCCCTGACAGCTAATGATAGTGAGCATCTTTTCATGTGCTTATAGTTTATTTGTATATTTTCATTGGGGAAAAGTCTATTCAAATCCTTTCTCTATTTTAAAATTGTGTTATTTGTCTTTTTGTTGTTATAAGTTTTTTTTTTAAACACATTCTGGATATATAATTGCAATTAATTTTCCTCCTTTCTATAGGTTGTCATTTTACTTCCTTGATGGTGCTCTTTGAAGCACAAGAGTTTTTAATTGCTGTGATCGTCAACTTACCTATTTTATTTCTTGCCTATGGTTATAGTGTAACATTTAAGAACCAGTGCCTAACTCCAGGTTGTGAAGATTTAACTCATGTTTTCCTTTAAGAGTTTTGTAGTTTTAGCTCTTACACTTAGGTCTTTGATCCATTTTTTGTTGATTTTTGTATATGATAAGAGGGAGTCTAACTTCACTGTTTTGCATGTAGCTCTCCAGTTATCCCAACAATATGTGTTTGCCAAAGATTATTCTTTCACCATTGAACTATCTTGGAATCCTTTTGAATATCAATTGGTCATAAACATCGGGGTTTATTTCTAGACTGTCACTTCTGTTCCACTGATCTATATGTCTGTCCTTAACGCCAGTACTGTCTGGATTACTATAGTTTTATATAGTAAGTTTTGAAATTGGGATGTGGGTGAGCCCTACAACCTTGTTCTTTTTTTTCAAGATTTTTGGCTCTTCTGGGTTCTTTGCACTTCCCTGCGAATTTTATTACTTGCTTGTCAATTTCTGCAGAGAAGCCTGCTGGGATTGTATGGAGCCTGTGGATCAGTTTGGGGGAGTATTGCCATCTGAACAATATTAGCTCTTCCTATCTGTGGACACAGGATGTCTTTCTACGTAGTCAAGATCTCCTTTAGTTGCTTTCAACAGTGTCTTCTAGTTTTCAGTGTACATATCCTGCACTTCTTTTGTTAAATATATTTCTATAAATTCCTTAGTTCTAAGGCTATTTTTACTATATATGTTTTCCAGAATTTAGATGAATTGCTTTTTGAGATCTTGAGAAGTAGGCACCTAGTCATGGCAGCCTTGTCTCATTTTGGGGAGGGGAGGTAGACACAGTCAGCCCACTAACGAGGGGTTAATTTTAAACTTCTCTGATGGAGTGTGAACTTTCCTCTTCTCCATCACTGAAGATCATTTATACACTCACACCCCCCACTCTTATTAGGCACTTGCCAAGTGCTTTACCAACATCATCTCATTTAATGCTCAAAACAAACCTAACTTGGGAGATTTTATGACCATGACTGTTTTACAGAGAAGGAAAGTGAAGCTTAAAGAGGTGAAACTACCCACCTTGGGACTAAGGGGACAGGATTCAAACCCAAGCACCGAGATTGTGGCATCCATGTACTTAACCACAGCCCCAGGCCTAATCTGAGGCAAACTGCTTCTCTCTCTGTTTCACTTTTTCTATACAGTTTTTGTAAGGAGGTTTTTAATTGGAAATGCATAAATGGGAGCATAAACCAGTTGGTTTATCAGGCAGTGGATTTCTCCAGGCCCCTTGCGGCAATATTGATGGATCGCCTGGAGATGTTTAGACAAATGTAAAAAATTTTGCCAAAATGTGCCAGCAATACATTAATTTTTTTTGGCTAACCCAGCAATTCTCTTGAAGGCATCCAAGTAGTGGAGGACATAAATAGGAGCCTTAGTTACTAGCCTTGCAGGATGAAATCCCTCTTGAGAGGAATCATTACTGCCTCTTGGAGAGGTTAGACATTTTTTTGCAAGGCTGGTTTAGAAGGTTTCCTATTAGAAGTAAATAAGAAAGGCTGAATGCTATAAGGGAAGGCTCTTTGCTCCTGGAAAGGGACCTTTCACATGAAGGGACTTCTGACATCCTCCTCCCCCCAGCAGCACTTATCTTTGAAGCAGAGTTATGCAGGTTAATAATTTGCAACCCTGAGAATTTGTGGTGAGGAGGCATTTGGAATGAGTTGTGCTTGCATACCAGCTTGTACTTAGGACCTGAGCCTTCTTCTTCAGGGCTCCCATCAGATTTCAGCTTATCTGCACGGTGGGAGGCTGGCAGGTAGGGGACACCCAGCACGGAGCATCCTCTTTGTCCTCTCCCTTGCACCGGCCATTATATATACTCACTACCTGCTTTATAAGCCAGCTCAGTGCTTGATGCTCATCACTGCAGCATCATTATACCACGTGTATACCATGCACTTCATTATAAACCATTCCCTCATTAAACAGCATGTGTTGTGTACTGGCTATATGCCAGAGTAGGCTGATTCTGAAGATGGACCCATGTTGTGGGCATCATGGGGTATGATAATATATTCTGGAGGGGGGTGGCAAACAAATGGGAAATAGAGGGTATGCCTAGATATAGAGATATAAGCAATGATTCCTAGAGAGTGAGAAAGAATGACCCATGTTGTAGCCATCATGGGCTATAATAATATATTCTGGAGGTGGGTGGTAAACAGATGGGAAATTATGGTAAAGTGTGCTGAGTGTTTCATGGCAGTAGGAAGTAGGAGAATGCAGGGCGGGGACCTGAGAGAGACTGGGATAAGGTTTACAGAGGAAGCAATGATAGCTAGAGGGTAAGAAAGACTGAGCCAAGCAAAGAGACACAAGTGGGTGTCCCCAGCAGAGAGAAAGCACAGTCACAGCACAGTAGAGGTGCTGGGAGTTGTCCACTGTGGGTACATGCTGTCCCGAGACGGGGTGTGTGGTCAGACGAGGGGAGAGGTGGTAGGAAACACATCATGAGTTGCATTGGAGGCCATGGTAGGATTCAGGTTTAAAAGGTCTTGGACAGGGGAATAATTTTAATTTGCACTGGGAAAAATCAATCTGGTTTGGACTGAAGGCATTTGAATAAGGCAGGTTTGAAGGCAGAAAAACTGGGGAGGTGGGTGATGCAGTAACTAGGAAAGAATGCTGGGAGGTTGGACCAGTGAGGGTGGCAGAGGGGGTAGGGGTTGCAGAGGCATCATCAGTCCTTAGAGAGGAGTCTGGTGTGACTTCCAGGTTTCAGATTTGAATTCTGGCTGGGTGGCAGGTCCGTTTCCTGGGATGGGAGATATGGGAAGAGTGGGTGTGTGTGTGTGGGGGGTCTCAGTTGTGTAGAGTTTGAGCTCTCTGTGAGGCATCCAGGTGTTCAGTGGGTAGCTGGCTAGAATGCCATGAAGTTCAGAGGAAGGTCTGGTCCGGAGAGAAAGCTTTGGGACGTGTTGCCATGTGAACGGTGCCCACAGAGGTCAGGCAGGTAGTATCGGTGAGCCAACTGGGCTGGCTGAGGTGAACCAAAGGGCCATTTGTCATTTATCTTGAGGGGGTTGTTGTCACATGGGAATGATGGCCAAGTGTAGCAGGTCCTCCAACTAAAAAAATTAAAGGAAGGCCACATAAATGGAGTACCATCTGAGCCACCAGGAAAGCCTGTAAGGGCACCACACGGTTCCAATTACCCTGTACCACTTACTTGTCATATGACCTTGATCAAGACGTGTCATCTCTCTGTGTCTCAATTCCCCTGATGGTAAAATAGGAACAATAATGGTACATGCCTTGTGGGGTTGTTTGGGGATTAAGTGGTTTAACCTTTGTAAAGCACTGAGGATAGTGTGGTGCTTATATATGTAAGGGGTCCCCAGCCTCCAGGATCTAATGCCTGATGATCTGAGGTAGAGCTGGTGTAATAATAATAATAGAAATAAAATGCACAATAAGTATAATGAGGATGAATCTTCCCCAAACCATCCTCCCACCCCCAATTCCTGTCCATAGAAAAATTGTCTTCTGTGAAACTGGTCCCTGGTGTCAAAAAATGGCTGGTATAAGTGCTTGTTAAGTAATCAATAAGTGATAGATAAATGAGTCAAATTGTTGTGAAATGAAATGAACGGAGGGTATAAGATGGAGCCCCAAGGAGTATGCATATTTAAAGGACTGTTGAGCAGACAGAGAAGTCATAAACCAGGAGTGTAGTATCCTGGATCTAAGTCCTGTGAGTATTTCTAGATGATAGGGTCAGTCTTTGTTGTCAAACATGGCAGAGAGGTCAGGTATAAGCTTCCTGGGTAGCTCAGTTGGTAAAGAATTAACCTGCAATCCAGGAGACGCAGGTTCGAGTCCTGGGTTGGAAAGTTCCCCTGGAGCAGGGATAGGCTACCCACTCCAGTATTCTTGGGGTTTCCTGGTGGCTAAGACAGTAAAGAATCCACTTGCAATGTGGGAGAACTGGGTTTGATCCCTGGGTTGGGCAGATCCCCTGGAGGAGGGCACAGCAATCCACTCCAGTATTCTTGCCTGGAGAATCCCATGGACAGAGGAGTCTGGCAAGCTACAGTCCATGGGATCGCAAAGAATCAGACATGAATGAGCAACTAAGCGCAGCATAAAGACCAAAGCATCAGTTGACTCTGCAGCAGTACCTCATTTAATCATCACAGAATTCCTGTAAGGCAGGTATTGTTTTACTGATGAGGAAACCAAGGTTTTAAAAGTCATGCATATAACCTAAGTCATGCAGCTGGACAGTGGGGGAGATGGGATAGTCCCTTATGGGTCAGATTCTGGAGCCTGTGATCTATGTCCTGCTTCTGGAAGAGTCAGCAGAGAATTTTACACAGATTTCTGAAGACCAGTAGGGCTAGTTTGCCTTCCTTGCTTATAAGCAGAGGATATGGTTTTCTCTCTGTCCTTCTGAAGTATCCTATGCTTTCTCATTCTTTCTTGAGACGGATGACCTGGGGTATATGTCATTATCAAGAGGATGTCTTATATATCATCAGGTGGAACAGCTGAGCCTTTCTTTGTCCCAAACCTTTCATTTTACGTAAATGGATCCAGTAATGTCAGTCACCTCAAAAGGAAAGATTTGCCTCAAGGCAAATTTCACTGATTCCTTTTTCACTCAGAGGAGCTAGTTGTTTAAGGAGAAAAGAATGTAGACATGCCTGGTGGAAAAACCAGGGCTGTGTGATGTCCTGGGGGTTAGTTAGAAATTGGAGACACAGTGTACTGTCCCTAGAGTCCCATGGTCCCTACATGGGTTACCCAGACCTGGGGAACTAGGCTCCGTGCCCGTCTCTGCATCCGGCACACTAGGGGAGCTTAATTGGCATAAAGAGATGGTTAACCATTAAAATCTGGAATTCTCTTTTTTTACCTGGTTGAGAATAAATAGCACAATGAAAATATTTTTCAAGAGCCATTTAGCAAATTTTAGATTATTTGGGCGAAGACCATGTAAAATGCCTCTCAAAATGGATACATGTATATGTATGACTGAATCTCTTTGCTGTCCACCGGAAATGATCCTAGCATTGTTAATTCACTATACTCCAGTATAAAATAAAAAGTTTAATAAAAAAATTTAAAAAAAGACTCTCAAAAACAAGCATCCAACTTTTTTAGTTTTGTCTCATCAAACAATGATAACATCTCTTACCAGACTACAGTGAAAATCCCTGCNGACTCGATGGACGCCTGAGTGAACTCTGGGAGACAGGGAGGCCTGGCGTGCTGCGATTCATGGGGTCGCAAAGAGTCGGACAGGACTGAGCGACTGAACTGAACTGGATTCTCTTCTACTGTTCTCTCTTGTTAAGAACAGCGCCACCTAGGGGTGGACCCCGGTGTATGCGATCTAAAGATTATAAAAACTTGGGGATTTTTTAAAATTTTAAACTTTTTATTTCATATTGGAGTGTAGCTGATTAACAATATCTTAATAGTTTCAGGTGAACAGTGAAGGAATTCAGCCATACATATACATGTATCTATCCTCTAAACTTTTTTTTAAAATAAAAAGTATAAAATTAGGTACAGAAAAAAAAGTGGTTATTTAGAATGAAAAATGAATGTGAGTAGAAAGGGGTCCATACAGTGAAGGGTCCTAAAACTTAAGCTTGGTTAGCTTCATGTTAAGTGGGTCCTTAGAGCCACTATGGATCTTGTTCTATGAATGAGGTGCCTTCCTGTCTATCTGGGGCTTCTGTAACTGAATCTTGAGCTTAACTGCCTTCACTTCCTGCCATCCTGCTGCACTGACCTCCTTGGCCAGTCCTGCTATTTCACCCTCGTGTTACCATGCTCCTCTCCTTGAAAGCTTTATCATGTCTGTGACTTAAGTATTTTTGCATTAATATTTGTCTAGCTGAGGATTCTTAAAAAACCCATGAGACCTAGGATTGTGTCTGGGTTGTGTTGTATTTTGCATGTGGTTCTAGTTCCAAGGCCTATTAGCTAAATGCCTGGTCCCTAGCTGGAACCCAAATACTTATTGAATGAATGAATTTGTGAAGAAGGATGCTAGCAAGAATAGATTTGTGGGTCTTCTACCCCAAAGTGAAATTCCACTGGGTAGGGCCAGCTTAAGGGCATTTGGTTCAGCTGTGTTCAAAATTAGGCTTGTCAGCAGCAGAGTCTGCTCTTCAATTTGAAAAATTTGTTTAAGCTTTGCCATTCGAAATTTCACCTGAAACGGACTGACATCAGCCTTGCATTCTGCCTAGAGAAACCTTTGGGAGCCTTGACCTGCAGCCTCAAGAGGCCCCCTATGTCCATGTAGATACAAGAAAGATACTTTGAATCTAGCAAGTGATTTTGGCGACAGTCCTTATTTGAGTCTATAGCTCTGTTCCCCTCACTAGGTGAAAATTGGCTTCTTCACTCCAGTACCTTAAGTTATGGTTCTGCTCTAATGTGATGGAATGGGTTGCCATTGCCTTCTCCAAATATGATGTTCACATTCCTGTAGAAACTTCCCTTTGGCAAGGATTGAGCTGAGAGGAGACCAAGGAGAGCTACTGTCCCTTTGCAGAAGGGTGGAGGAGTAGGCCCAGCTGGGAGGGGTTGGCAGGGGGAGGGGAACTGAGACCAGGCCCTTTGCTTTTCAAGGTCACCTGGTCTTCTTAACTGTCCCCATACAGGCCAAGTCATCCTCTGCCTCCATGCTTGACTCATGCTGTCCCAAAACAGTCCAGAATGTTCTTCTAGGCTTACTCTCTGATGGTATCCCAAGCCAAGCTCTAGCTTTTCCTTGCCTGAAGGGAGGAAACACATGGCTGTGCCCACCCATGCTAACTTTGATCTTCTTGGTGCTCCAACAGTCATGCAGACCGAGGAAGCTCCTCTCGTGATGCTGAACTGTGTCCTGCCTTGTGTTAGGGAACCCTCTCACGTGTCCCCAGCTATTGTGTTGAAGCCTCGAAGCCAGGGAACTGGCTGTACTTCTTTGATGTCCCAACAGTATCACACCATCTTTGACTCATTTGGGGTTGATACCTCATTCTTTCATTCAACTGGTTCACCAAATAACAACTGCTGGGTCAGTGGCAAGGGAAGCAGACATGAAAGCTGCAGGCTTTCCCTCCAAAATGCCCCAGTCTGGTGGAAGAGCCTTCATGACTGGCTGCTTAATTGGTTATTTTCTGTCAGTTTGGAGTGGCTTCTAAGGAACTGAGCATGGGGGAGATAAGCTATGTATCCGGTGTCTCCTGAGTCCTATCTTTCATTGTGGTTTCATTCTTTCATTGTGAGCGGAGTCTAAACTTTGGGAACATGCTCATAGCATCAGTTATGCATGTAACATTCTGAATTCAAATAGGAGGGAAGAATAGGAGCCCATAAATACAGTTATTCCAAAGTTCATGAGGCTCAGGCACTGCTGTGCTAAATAGATACTTTTATATGTGGAGATGACTGTTTTATGATGGAAAGTCACTAACAGACAAGACTTTTCTTAAACCTTATGACAACAATGTGTTGTTGATATAACCAAGCGTTTTTGCTTCTTCCTGTTTAGGAAATTATACAGTTTTGGCTCTCAAAGGGTGTTGATGGCTTTAGTTTCAATGCTCTTCAATTTCTTCTGGAAGCAAAGCATCTGAGAGATGAGGCCCAAGTGAATAAGACCCAAATCCCGGTAAAGTTTTAAACATATTAATATATGTATACATGGTTTTAATATATATTATAAAATAAGTATATATTTATAAATATATATGTACTTATTTATATTTTTTTCTTTTCTGAAAATGTTATCAGAGTATTTTTTTTTTTTAGCCTGAGACACCACTTACCAGAGGTGAGTTCTGTTCTGCCTATAAGAAGTGCTTTGAATAATTTTTTTAGGGAACACAGGAGTTTCAAATGCATGTGACTAGGTATTTCCTTATACTGGTTCCCTCCAGAGTGATCTTTAAAGATCACTTTCTGAGGGCATGGACTCCACCGAGGGCCATAACTTTGTGATTTCTTTCACTCACTCAAGCTCAAGGGAGGTGGATTAAATTCCCCAGGTGCTTTCGCAGTCATTACAGGACACGTAGGCAGAAGGGAAAGGAAATAACACTTGCTGAGCGTCAGTTGTATGCTATGTGCTCTTTGCATTTAACTCTCTCAACATCTTGTAAGGTTTCATGATCCCCATTTAGCAAATCTTAGAGAAATTAATTTATCAGGGTATCACAGGTGATAAATGGAATTACCAACCAAACCTATCTGCAACAGAATTTGGGCTTTTTGTGCTTTCACACCAGTGGTTCTCAACCTTTCCCCCTCCCATGTCACACATGAGACACAGTAATCATCACATGCCACTCTCATTCCTGTAGTTGACCACCATTCTACAGTCAGGGTGTTTTCAGTGGCCAAGTAGATAGCAGTCCTAAAATGCATTTCAAAATAACAGATTAGTGTATTTATACAAGAGTATGTCAAAATAAATTAACAGAGACACATAGCAATATGGATCAATCTTAGTGATATAATGTGTAGCAAAAAAAATCTAAATTGTGTATAACATGATGCTCTTTCTATTTTATTTTTTTACTTTTTTTTTCATGATGCCCTTTTTAGAAAGTAAAATTAAATTCATATGGTTATCAACTTGATAATCTTATCTGAGTAATAAAGAGAAGCTGGCCATTCATGGGCTAATTATGAGACCATGTCATGAACCAAGGTCATGATTAAGCCACCTTTTTTTTTTTTTTCTTTTGGCATGTAATTTCCAGTAGAAAGGAAAAATGAAGAGGAAAAAAAGGTTGTATGTTAGCCAGCTGTCCCAAAGAGAAGCATTTATATTTGGAGAAGAAATTCCAGAATAACTTTGCTAATTATAGTATGTCGTAAGATAGGCATATGCTTCCACTGAAGACCAGAACAATGGATTTTGTATACTACCCAAGAAAAACTTAAAGGGCATGTAACTTCCAAAGATATTGGAGATTTCAAAAAACTTCACTTGATCTAGCAAGAGAAAATCACTTATAAAAAAGGGGTCCACTGAATGGATGGCAACTCATGGACTGTCTAGCCTGTTCATGTCCTAAACCAGGACTTATAGCCTGAGCTTGTATGAGACATAATCTTTTACTTTGATTCTAGAAGATTATTGTAACCCTTGAAAAGCACAAAATCAGTATCAGGAAAAATTATTGAAAACCCGAGAAAGTATAACTGTAAAAATAAAGGACAAAAGTGGTAAAAAACCAAATTTAAATGCATGGTATTAATAATTTTGTGAGCAGATAAAGTACAAATGTAATAATGTACTCTAATCATTAAGATAATTTCTTTTGTTTGCCTTTAAAAATGTGGAGCATTTGGGACAATAAAATGTTTAGGAGGATTTTGTTAAATACATTTGTAATCAATGTTTAGCTGTTTGGTAAAATTTAACTTGTTTACTAGATTTATAGTTAATTAGTTAAGCACAAAATGAAACACTAATAATATTGAGTGTTCTCTGTGAACAAAATCCCTGGCGCAGTGGAAGCCTTAGGACCGTCTTTAAGCTTGTGTGTTTTGGTCTGAGTCCTTTGAAGAGACAGTCCACACGAGGCCTCTATGGGCGTTTGACATGTGACATTATGGTAAACATGCTGTCCTGTTTTCGAAGGACACGGTCACTCACTACTCGCAGCTGCACCATGACTTCACCACCACACAGGTGGGAATGCACGACATTGTCCGCAGCTTCCGGCAGACCATGAATCAATACAGCAGGGAACCAGGGCGATACAGGTAACCACAGGCACAGCGTGTGATCTGCACTTTATCCCTCACAATCACGCATTCTTAAGAGGTTCCAGTTATAATTTAACAAACCGCGTAATTACAGTGGATCATAACTTGGTTATGCTAGGGCCTGGTATAGTCTCTCATGTTGCTTAACTTTGCTGATTTAGTTTCCTCTTTTGTAAAACGATGCTAGTCACAGTATGTATTTATAGGAATTTTGTGAAAATTAATTAAAAGATAATATATTATCTAAAGGTTAGTCTTTATTATTTGCCCTTTTAGCGAACAAATGTTCCAGCTAAGCTGTTAATAGATCACAATGGTTAGGAACACAACTTTGGAATCAGATGGGCCTGAGGTGGAGTCCTCAGGCATACTAGCTATGCCACCTTGAGCTGGCATAAGGTTAGTTAACCTAAATCTCAGTTTTCTCATCAACTAAAAAGTGGTAACTGACAGCCATATAAGGTTGTTGTGAGATTACATGAGATGTCTGTGAAGCACTTAAAACGATGCCTGGCACATAATAAACACTCAGTGAACTTAACTCTTGTGGTGTTTATATTGATTACCCCATAGAATCAATGGAAAAGGAGTTCAAGAAACTTCTTGAAGTAGGTCCTCTGACAACTGTCCCTGTTTTACAGATGAGGGGAGACTGAGACTCTGGACATGCAGGTAGTGGTCACACAGGCAGTGATCACAGAGATGAGACTGGAACTGAAACACTCCAGCTCCAGACACTGTGTACTTATCCATTCAATGTAATGTCTCAAACAGCTAAAGCCAGCATTGATGTGGGTCATTTCAGGCAAATATGTGTTCTCTGAAGAGTGTTTGCTTTTCAACAACTGATAGTGCACCCCAATAGTAAAGTGAGACTTTACGGGGATTCAAATACAAGGGAAAGTTTTTTGGATGAGCGCCCCTTACCTTATGTGCAGGCATATACTGTATGTTCTAAGTGGAGTGATGAGAATTACTAAAGAAAAGTCTTCTTGGAAGATACTGAGTTTCATTTAGATTTAGAAAGAAAAGAACAGGACTGATTGAGATCCAAATGTGTTTCTTTTAGACATGACTATTGGGCTACTCTTTCGGTTTAATATGTTGAGAAATTGCCAGTTGACCCAGCGTACCATTTCTTGTTCGCCTGGCTTGATTCTGCTTCCTTAGTAAGCCCGAGCGGACATGGTTAAACAGTGTGCATTTATTCCCATCCTGTCCATGAGGCATAGCAGCTGCAAAGCACTTTCCCAGTCTCCTCATAGACCCTGACGACACTGTGCTTCTCACTATTACAGGTTCATGGGGACTGAAGCCCATGGGGAGAGCATCACCGAGACTATGGTGTACTATGGGTTGCCTTTTATCCAAGAAGCAGATTTTCCTTTCAACAGTTACCTCAGTAAACTAGACAAGCCTTCTGGCAAGAGTGTGTCTGAGGTTATCACATCCTGGCTGGAAAACATGCCAGAAGGAAAATGGCCTAATTGGATGGTAAGTCCTTATGCCCAGGTCAGCATAGGGCGCTGGTGTGCTCACTGCGTAGTCACCTCTGAAGCAAGGGGCACATGTCTGTAGGTGACCTTCCCCTTCCCCTCAGCCGGGCCCATCCCAGCTCCTGACCAGGTTCTTGTCATTCTTCACTGTTTTCCTTCTGGTTCTCAGATCAGATAATCTCAACTCATCTGTCTCATTTGCTGATTCCTTGGCTAGTTCAAATCGTCCAGCCCTTCCAGTGAACTTTTCATTTATTGTACTTCTCAACTAAAATTTCTATTTGGTTCATTTTCATGATTTCTCTTTACTGATAGTATCTATCTGATAAAGCATTGTTCTCATACTTTTAAGTATGAGATATGGTAGTGTAGATATGGTTTACATTTTTGAACACACATATACGAGTGGAGTTAAAGTCGTTATCCACTAAGGCCATACCTCCCTGGTTCTGTGCATGTCTTGTATTCTTTTATTGATTGTTGAAAACTGGATGTTGGGATGTAGAGATTTTGAAAATCACATTCTCCCCTTCCCCAGTGTTTGTTTCTTCATTGACTTTCGTGGATTAATTCTGTAAAAATCTGTGTCATTTGTTGTGTGTGGCTACTGAAGTCTCTGCTTGGTCACTAATGATTGCTAAGATTCCTTAGAAGCCTTGAACCAGTAAGTCTCCCAGCATTTGCTGAGGGGCTGTTAGTGGAGCGGGGGAGGGAGGGATGCTTTCAACACTCCTGCAAGCAGCTTACAACCTTGCCTTGGTCTCTCCTCTCCTCTCGCTAGAGCTTCAGGGTTGGCCAACAGGGAGAGATTAGTTTCTCTGGGCACCTGTGCAGGCCTCTAGATTCCAGGAAAACGTCAGAGCCTTTCAAAGCCCATTATGGTCATCTCATTTCCAACTTTTAAGTTTTTCTGGTCAGTCTCTGTTTGGCCCAGGTTGGTAACCCCACCTCTGGCAAGTAATCAATTGTTTTTGGCAAATGCCTTCCAAATAAGATGATTTGCATACTCATTCTGAGTCAGAGCAGATAAAGAAAAAAATCCATCCAAAAGTGAGCTGCTGAAAGGGTTAAATAGTGACAGTTCTTTAGAGATAGAGCTTTTGATGAACTTTAACTCTATTCTGGTCCTCCAGAGCTTACTAGGCTGTTGGTTTTTACAGTTACTGTTGGTTTTCAAGGCTGTCTTGAATCTGAGGGGAGGGGCATGAGATTAGGGTCAGTTAAAAGGACACAAATCTTAACTGGGTTCTTAGTGAGACCCAGCTGTTCTTGAATACTCCTTGGATTGCTTGTTAAGCCTTTCATTTCCAAGGTCTGAAAAAGTAGATTTTTTTGGCCAGCATTCTCCTTGCTTTCATGTTAGAGATTTTGGTGGTCCTTACTCCACCATTCCAGAAGTGCCTTCTATACAAATTTTATAATGGAGTTTTAGCACTTGGTTTTTTCATATGCTGAAAGTCTCAGATATCACTGGGCTGTGAGAGGCCCTGATCTCTGTACATTGCTGATCTTCATTTCAGTTCTGAAAAAGGAAAGTGCTCTAGGTCCAGAAGACTTGAGAAATCATAAGAGTTCCTTGTCAGATGCGTTTGCAATAATGAAAAGAATGAAGAGTGGCAAAGTTTAACCTAATTTTCTGGTCATAAAAATAGAAAAATACAATGGTCTATAGAAAGGTAACTGTAAAGAGAGTTTTAGTAGATCTAAAGGAAAAAAAAGGCAAACTTCCTTTTTTTACTGAATTATAATGACTAAGTTCCCATTTTTAGACTCAAGTTCAAAGGCTGGTTTTGTGTTATAGCCCTGACCTGAATAAATGATGCAGTTTCTCAGAGCATGTGTCATCACTTGTGAAATGGAGATAATAGTACCCAACAGGACTGCAGTGAAGGAGTAAATAAAATACAATGTAGGGGTGAAAGTACTTGTAGACAGGAAAGTGCCATGCTTGGCTTATGCACGAGATTTGAGTTGTGGTTTATGGAAAGGTTTGTTAAAACATGTAATTAGAACATTTAACAAAGAAATGGGCCTTCCCTGGTGGCTCAGTTGGTAGAGTCCCCCTGCAAGGCAGGAGACCCGGGTTCAGTCCCTGGGTCCAGAAGATCCCCTTGGAGAAGGAAATGGCAGCACACTTCAGTATTCTTGCCTGGGAAATCCCATGAACAGAGGATCCTGGTGGGCTACAGTCTATGGGGTCACAAGAGTCAGATATGACTTAGTGACTAAACCACCAACAAAGAAATATATTAAATAGAAAACCCTATAAAAATTTTCTTATAGATTTTTTAAAAGTTGATTTAACTTTAAATTTGTTTTGAAAAGTTCAAAAATCTCACATATATACAGGGACACATCAGAAGGCTTCTTCTCACCCCTGTCCCTCCCCATCTCACCCGTCCTTCCCCCTCACCCCTGTCCCTCCATCTGTTCCCTCCTCAGGGGGAAACATATTTCCTTTCCTGTCAGTATTCTCTTATCCAAATGTGTGAAAATATTAATAGGTACTCTCATAAATTACGTCTTATTTGCAGTACCATCGTGAATAGGGTTACCATCATCTTGTTGATCACAATTTTACAGCCAAGAAGCAGGGTTAGGGCTCAAATTCATGTTTGCTGATATAAGGTATCCATAGTTAACCATGTTTTCTGCCTGGTGAACTTTTTGTGAAATGGTAAATCTTCCAGAAAACTCTATATAGAACACTTAAAAAGAAAAGTATCTGCCTTTCAGACTGGTGGACCAGACAATGTCCGGCTGACTTCTCGTCTGGGAGAAAAATATGTCAACATCATGAACATGCTTGTTTTCACACTGCCTGGAACTCCCATAACTTACTATGGGGAAGAAATTGGAATGAGAAACATTTTAGCCGCAAATCTCAACGAAACCTATGATTTTGTAAGTTAATATAACTTAACCATGCACCACACCTCATTTTTTTTTGCCACATCAAAGAATTTACTATTTCTATTCTGCTACCCAAATCATGATTACTTAGCTTTTGTTTCTTACTGTTAGGCAGTGATAATTTTTCAGCTATCTTGATTGGAGAGCTTGTCAAAAATGCTGCTCCCTGAGCCACACAAGTGAGTTTTTCACGTAGAGCCCAGCATCTGCATTTCAATGATATTTTCTAGCCAATTCTCAGGCGAACAAAGATTTAAGAAGCCCTGTTTTGAGTCTGGAATATTCATTGCCTTCTACCTGAAACATGGAGTAAAGGACACCAATTATAGTGCTTGTCTGTATTGCTAGATCTGACTTGGCCATAGCACAAAGATTTTTCCTTTTATGTTAACAAATGTTATGTACAACCTTAGGCCTGAGTAGTTTAAATTTTCTTTTTGTTTGAGTCTCTGGATTTCCCAATTATATTGCTGAGCAGATAAATGATCTTGAACCTGTAATTTGTATGGTTAGCTTTAAATTGTGGAGAAGGCGATGGCACCCCACTCCAATTCTCTTGCCTGGAAAATCCCATGGACGGAGAAGCCTGGTAGGCTGCAGTCCACGGGGTCGCTAAGAGTCGGACACGACTGAGCCACTTCACTTTTTTTCACTTTCATGCATTGGAGAAGGAAATGGCAACCCACTCCAGTGTTCTTGCCTGGAGAATCCCAGGGACGGGGGAGCCTAGTGCGCTGCCGTCTATGGGGTCACACAGAGTTGGACACGACTGAAGCAACTTAGCAGCAGCAGCTTTAAATTGTGAGATCCAATTTCCCTAATATTTGGTCAAAGTAAAACCTTTTCTATTTAAGCCCCTAAATTTTTGTGTGTACTCATGCAATAACCAGGCTAAAAAGGATATAATCTAGGCTTACTTGTATATGGCTGTATACTTGAAGTCACTATTGCTGTATCACAGTAGAATGAGTCTGTACATGGCACGTTTTGAAGTCTGACATTATTCATTTTTAGGGAAAGCCAGCAAAGATTCCAAGCATGTATTGATGTTCAGTTAGTAGTTTATTCACACTCAAGATGTCATTAAACTGTTTTCCAATAAGGTGTAAAGCTGGTTTTTAGTACTGAATGTTAAAGCCTTTTCCTTATGAATGCTAATGAATTTGAGTACTTGCTGAGAAACTAGGGAATTAAATACTTATTACCAATAAACCATGGCCAAATTACATTTCTTTTAATAACCAGATAACTGTTTTTTTCTTTATGGTCTTGATATAGGGTACTCTTTTCTCAAAGTCACCAATGCAGTGGGACAATAGCTCAAATGCTGGTTTTTCTGAAGGCAATCATACCTGGTTACCCACCAGTTCAGATTACCATACTGTGAATGTTGATGTAAGTATCCATGAAAATTTTATGCTGACTCCAGAAACAGGAAATGAGTTTCTATTGCTGAAAATATACACTTACCTTGAGTTGTCTCAAAACTTAACTGGTGTTCTTTAAATCAATCACATAGGGCTTCTTTTGTAGTTTCCACTTTTAAGGAGTTTGCAAGTCATGTTTTTGTGAAAATAAGAAGTGGTGCACAAGCATTATCAGATGGTATACAACTCATCATTGGAATAATTCTGAGGTATGAAATATTAAGGACATTTTATGGAGGTCTTTCAGCAAGCCAGCTATCCTTTCTCCTTTCCTCTCTCTCCAAAGGAAGGAAGGAAAGTAGATAAATCAATCTAGGGCAAGATTCTTAAGAGCAAGGCTGTTTACCTACAGAAACTAAAGACGTGAATTATCCCTAGAAGGAGCTGCTCTGGAAAAGCATTCCCTCCAGCTTTGGCCTTTACTGTTTTCTGCTCTCATGGTGATTGAGTCTGCCAAGTTCAGCAAACAGATTTCTTAAACAGGAATGCATTAATTCCAGCAAAGAGCCAAACACATTTCCTCAGATCAGAAAAATGTGAAATAGTTTCAGGTGTTTTCATGGGAAAACACACTCTAAACTAGGATACAAGTTTTATAGCATCTACTAAGTATTCTGAAAACACTCCCCAGAATATTCTGACATAAAACTTCAAGTAAACCCTCCTGGTTCCACAACTTATGGCTCCAAGCACCGCAGGGATAAATTTGTAGGTAGGTCCGTGAGACACAAAATCTGTATTTTAACATTTGTGTTTTGGATTAAGTGTACTTACTGATTTTCACTATGTCCAAATGTCCAGAATACTCCCATAGGCCAATTTGAATCTGATATGTAAGAAATCTTACGTAAAAATGTACACCAGCACAGATGGGAAAACGTAAATGCCAATTACAGTAATGGTCAGATTAGTCAAGTCTTTAAAATGATCATGAGTCATGCTTGGGGGGATGCTATATCATAATCAAGGTGACCAGAAGTCTCAGGGAATGCCATTTTAATAAAACACCTCCATAAGAGCCCTAGAATAAGGTGAGAATTTAATTTATAGAAGATAGAAAGTAAAATTAAGATTACAGAGAAACAAGAACACAGAAGCCAGTCTAACATTACACAGGCGCAAACAGCACTGGCAGGCACAGGTGAGAGCCCTGCAGGACTGTCCCTGCACCGCCCTGACTGGCTGCCCGAGAACCTGCCTGAGGAGGAAATCCAGGGCCTGACGGCGGTCAGACTTCCGCTGAATGAGCAGAGCAAAGCCCGAGACAGCAGTAAACTTCCACAAGCACAGAAGAAAGAGCAGCAGCAGCAGAAAAGCCAGTTCTAGTGATGTCCCTGGGAGGATTCACTGAGGAGTGATCTCAGAAATAAGCGCTTTGACTCCTCAATTCACAGAGGCCTTAAAAGGAGGGCAGGACCCTAGGTTTGATTACTATTAAGCAGGAAAAGAACCCCCACACCCCCAAAGACAAACCAGACCTACCTAAAGCGTGGTTTTTTGCAGTTACTAGAGACAGGCAACTGAAGACAGGCAAACTTGGAGTATCAAATACAAAAGTAAATGAATCACCAAAAATCACACTACATTTGAGAATAATTAAGACCATGAGAGGCACTAAGAAAACACTGAAGAAAGCAAAGAAAATAATGACATAAGGCTTCATTACTCATAAAATCGTCCCTTCCCTGGTAGGTTATTTTATGTAGTCCCTTAACTCTTTTAAAGAAGTGATTTGATATATTAGAAATGTAAAAATATTGTCAAAATAAACAATAAAATAAGAGATTCTAATTACTGTGCTGGAAAACTGATGCAAGATTTTATCCCAGGGTGTACTATAAAAAGGCAAAGAACTTTTTTTTTAAACACAACATGATTGTATTTTAATAAACAACCAAAATATAAAATACTATAAATGAAATGATGGCAAATGGATAGCAATAAAATATGTATTTATTTGTAAATGATTAACATCCTTAGTCATAAAACAGTTATTAGAACCAGTTACAAAGATACTGATATTTCAAGGGGAAAAAAAAAAAAGGCAAAGAAGTTAACAGCATAGAGAGAACATTTTTGATATGTGGAGAATAAATCTAGGAATTCCAACATATAACAAAAAGTGAGTTTTAGAAAAGAACAGAGAGGAATAAAGAGAAAATCATAAAAATACACAGAAAGAAATCAAACTTGAAAACAGATTGCCCGAGAAAAGGACTAAAAATTGAACTGCATCAGCTTTCTCAACCGGATACTAAAACACATTAGAACATGACCGTCACAGTTGTAATGGAAACTTGATTCTAAAGCAAGAATCCTATATCCACTTAAACTGGCATTCAAGAGCAAAAATGGAAAAACAAGGACTGAAGTGTTACCATGTACAGCCAGTTTATGAAAGAGAAACTGGGGACTCCAACAAAACCAAAAGGAATCTAAAAGGAAGACATGATGTGTAAAATATAGTGAGGAAAGGAATCAGCAAAATTTAAGGATGAATAATTTTTGATATATAATGTAAAACAAGGTATTCTGGAGTAAAAATGCTAGCGGTATATTTCTATATGGGAAGTAGTGGCAGGGAAGGGCTGCGTGGGAGAGCGAGTGCGTGAGCACGCATGCGCGGGAGCCACGCACTTTGGAAGGATGGAGACGGAGTAACGCGCTCTAGAGTTGAGCTGTCCAGTAACCACCAATCACTGTGATAACTAAAATTAGACAGAATTAAAAGTTCAGTTCCTGTGTCACACGAGCAACCTTTCAAGTGCTCAGTAGCTAGTGGCTACCACATTGTACAGCACAAATACAGAGCTTTCAGCACTGCAGGAAGTTATACTCAACAGCACTGCTGTGTTAAGAAAAACGTTTTTAAATGGTCATTACCGTTTTAAGGGTAACCATTAGAAGAACAGACATAAATGATGATTTTCAAAGGATATTAGAAGGGGGAAAAAGTACATAAAGCCAAGTGATCCAATAAAAAGCTAAAAGAAAGAAGATAAAACAATAGTGCAATTAAAAGATGAAATAAGGCTACAGGATTATGTCTGGTAATCACAGATATAAATGGCTTAAATTCACCTATTAAAAGATAAAAACTCTTGGATTAGAAAACAGAGACAAAATCTGACATAAGAGACATAGCTAAAACAAAAGGGCCCAGAAAGATTGCCAGCTGACTATTGCTTTCCAAACACAAAAATGCATATAGCTTTTAATTTAGTAATTTCATTCCTAGATATCTCTTCCAGAAGACTCTGGAAATGACTTATATATTTTATCAATCGAAAACCAGTTGAATCAATTAATCTATACGAGACAAGTATGCAATTTTTAATGCATATTAAAATCATATTCAGAGGTATGAGATGACCTCTGACCTACTAAATAATAATTTAAAAAAGGCTACAGAATGGTAACATGCCACTATTTGTGTGAAGAAGGAAAAAGTATGTTTACCTATGTTTGCATAGGTACAGAATGTAACATTTCCTATGATACATAAAATGGAAGAATATATACACAGTAAGAGTGTATCTCTGGGAGAGAAAATAGAAAACTAGGGGAAGAGGTTGAAGAAAACCATTTTATTTGTATATTATTCTGATAGTTGAATTTTATATTGTATACATGCATTGTCTATTTTAAAAAATAAAGTTACAAAAAGCAGGTGGGGAAATATTTAATAGCAGACAAAATATAATTCAATATGAAAAGCATTATGAGACAAAGGCAGTTTTCAAGAATTGATAAAAGAACATTCCACTATAAATCATGAATTTATGCATCTAACAATAGCTTCAAACTGTATAAAACAAGTACTCTGAGAATTGCAAAGAGAAACTAAGAAATCACAATTACAGAGAGAGACACTTGAACATACCTCTAGAAAGTGGTAAATCAAGGAGACAAAAGTAACAACACTTACTGGGCACTTTTTATGTAAGTGGCACTGAACTATGCTTTTTCATGCATTATCTAAGGCTATACAAAATGTTACTAGTAAGTTGACAAGTCATATACATATACCATATGCATGTACCATAAACACCTCTGTACCTGATAAACACAGAAGAGACATTTTTGGGGGGACATTTATTAAATACCACACATTAGACACCTGCCCCAAATAACCACCACTACTGCTGAAGTCAACATGACTGGCAAGACTATAATGAATGAATACTGACTTGGTAACAGATTATATGAAGACATATCTGGCATTATGTATCAAGCATCCATACTCCTTGACACAGTAATTGTCTTTCTGATATTTGTGTCATAAATAAATAATGCAAATATGGGGGAAGCATATTAGAAACTCAAATGTCAAAATGAAAGGAAATGGTTAAGTATGGTATAACCATTCAACTGGATTATTATCCTGCCATTAAAATGACATTTAATAACAGAAGATGTTTGAAATGTTAAAGGAAAAAAACAAAAACATAACATTAAAATGTCTGTTTTATATAGCTAAAAAATTTACCTCAATCTTAATGGACATATATTACTTTTATGGGTAAAAAAAAAGTAGTGCAATCTCTTTCACTTCAGACACCTTTTGCTTTGCATCCTTCTTTGTAATATTCTGTTCATAACTAGCATCTCCTGAAGTTATACCAACCTACACATTATTCTACAAAAGAGAACAGAGAAACCTCAATTCAACCGAAGTCCTTGGAGTCCATGGCCAGGATGGACTGCTTTTCTGCCAGTTAAATGTAACATAAAGGGATTTATTTGGGCAAGTTAAATATCCGTTAAATTAGATACGGACATTTAGTGGAGTCAAATTTGACGTCCAAATCAGCTGTGGCCAAAATGTAGCAGAAAACTGTGCACTCTGCAAGGACCCCAGAGAAGGTGAAACCCTACCTGTAGTTGCTATTAGCAGCTAAATAAACCATCTGGTTCAGTCTCAGTCCTGACTCTTTGCTACCCCATGGACTATGCTTCCCTATAGTCATACTTAAGGTTTAGTAGTTATTTTAAGGGACAAAATTGAAGGAAGTTTTCTTGGGAAATAATTCTTGATACTCTAAGAATCAAACATTTATGTTAATATTCTTTTTTTTTTTTAATAGGTCCAAAAGACTCAGTCCAGATCAGCACTGAAGTTCTATCAAGAATTAAGCCTGCTTCATGCCAATGAGCTGCTCCTCAGCAGAGGGTGGTTTTGCTACTTGAAGAATGACAACCATTCTATCATGTACACAAGAGAGCTGGATGGGATAAACAAAGTCTTCCTCATGGTTCTGAATTTTGAAGAATCATCACTGCTAAATCTCAAGGAAATGATTTCAAATATTCCCACAAGGGTGAGGATAAGGTTAAGTACCAATTCTGCCTACAGTGGCCGTGAAGTTGACACACATGCTGTTACACTGGCCAGTGGAGAAGGACTCATCCTTGAATACAACACTAGGAATCTCCTTCATCGTCAAACAGCTTTCAAAGATAGATGTTTTGTTTCCAACCGGGCATGCTATTCCAGGGTATTAAACATACTGTACAGCTTGTGTTAGGCACCTCTTTGAAAGAGATGGAGACACTGGCATTCCGTTCTGGTCTAAGCATTTGCAGTAACTTCACATATAGCAGCATGCTCTGGGTAAACTTTATGAGTGGTCATTAATTCTCTCTCTCTTTTTTTTGGCTGCACCTTGTGGCATGTAGGATCTTAGTTCTCTGGCCCAGGATCAAACCTGTGCCCCTACACTGGGAGTGGAGTCTTAACCACTGGACTTCCAGGGAAGTCCTGAATGGTCATTAATTCTGATATATTTCTGTAACTTGAGTGAAACTGCTTTAGGGAAGGTTCTTAAATGTTTTTCAAGAATAATAAAATGTTTAAAAGAAAATTATCACTTGCAGGAACTTGTAACTTTTTGAAATAACATCAATAAAAGATGATCAGAGCACCTAGGACTCCAGATGATTAGAAAGATCTAATGAATTTTAATGGGAAACACGTTACCTTCTTTCATAAAATGCAGGTATAGAAATTGGAGGATGACCTAATTGCCAGAGTGCCTAAAACTTTTCACTAGCAGAAATAG
This sequence comes from Neotragus pygmaeus, assembly GCA_006410875.1. Taxonomy (NCBI): domain Eukaryota; kingdom Metazoa; phylum Chordata; class Mammalia; order Artiodactyla; family Bovidae; genus Neotragus; species Neotragus pygmaeus. The sequence continues at coordinate 1,558,215 of SJYV01002182.1, forward strand.
GACCTTTATGTGTAAACCGTTCAAAGAAAATCATAGTAAAACTAAGCTGTTCTGACAGAAGGGGGAGACTTCTGCTGTCAGCAGCCCTTCACTCACTCCCTTCTCTATGTGCTTCTACGCAGCATGGTTTGAAAATTACTTTCCTGGGTTAAGGGGCATGTGCCTCAGTGGAGACAATGGTATAAGCAAGTGAGCTGTTTATGGAAGCAAATTTGGATGGAGAACAACATTTTTTAAAAATTACTTACTAACTTAAAAAACTCACTTTGATGAAAGTAATTGGAAATATGACTTGAAAGACTTCAGTGTGTTTCCAGTTCCCAACGAAAGCAGCATTTCAGAATTTTAGATATTTCTTAAGATTATCGAAAACACTGGTGCTGTCAAGTCCAAGTTCCTCATACAGGAATTTAATTTGGGCTGTAATCTAAAAGAAACGCATTAAAAAAAATTAGAAGGCCTTTGTGGTAAAACTGCAGTGTTCCAAGTCTCTCCTTGTCTATCCATCTTCATGTAACTATGAAATCAGCAATTTACAGCAAGAGAATTTTTTTATTTGGCACAGAGGTGGAAGCTCCCAACGACAGATTCCATTACTTTCTCTGACAGAGCTTATTCATCAGGAACCTTTTCTCTTTGCTCACTCAGCATTTCTCCTCTTCCAAGTCTAAGCCACAGACCCAGCAGCTGGTGAGGTAGCCTGCACAGCCCTGTGTAACCACAGTACATCACTACTTGGGGATCTACCACCTTAGAGGGGCTTGACAACGTACCTTTTTGTGAGAATCCTCAATCACATGGTTGCCTCCAGGCTGAATATCTAAAATAATACTGGGGACTTGATAGCCTGAAAGAGTTAACAGACAAAACAATTAGAAGGGTTTTGGCTAATTGAGACCCACCCTTTCACCCCCTCTCCTTTTCAAGCACTCTATTAAAATAATAGTGAAGCTGCTGCTGCTGCTAAGTCGCTTCAGGCTTCAGTCGTGTCCGACTCTGTGCGACCCCATAGACGGCAACCCACCAGGCTCCTCTGTCCCTGGGATTCTATAGAACACTGGAATGGGTTGCCATTTTCTTCTCCAATGCATGCATGCATGCTAAGTCGCTTCAGTCATGTCCGACTCTGTGTGACCCTATGGACAGCAGCTCACCAGGCTNAAGTCCTGAATGGTCATTAATTCTGATATATTTCTGTAACTTGAGTGAAACTGCTTTAGGGAAGGTTCTTAAATGTTTTTCAAGAATAATAAAATGTTTAAAAGAAAATTATCACTTGCAGGAACTTGTAACTTTTTGAAATAACATCAATAAAAGATGATCAGAGCACCTAGGACTCCAGATGATTAGAAAGATCTAATGAATTTTAATGGGAAACACGTTACCTTCTTTCATAAAATGCAGGTATAGAAATTGGAGGATGACCTAATTGCCAGAGTGCCTAAAACTTTTCACTAGCAGAAATAGGACCTTTATGTGTAAACCGTTCAAAGAAAATCATAGTAAAACTAAGCTGTTCTGACAGAAGGGGGAGACTTCTGCTGTCAGCAGCCCTTCACTCACTCCCTTCTCTATGTGCTTCTACGCAGCATGGTTTGAAAATTACTTTCCTGGGTTAAGGGGCATGTGCCTCAGTGGAGACAATGGTATAAGCAAGTGAGCTGTTTATGGAAGCAAATTTGGATGGAGAACAACATTTTTTAAAAATTACTTACTAACTTAAAAAACTCACTTTGATGAAAGTAATTGGAAATATGACTTGAAAGACTTCAGTGTGTTTCCAGTTCCCAACGAAAGCAGCATTTCAGAATTTTAGATATTTCTTAAGATTATCGAAAACACTGGTGCTGTCAAGTCCAAGTTCCTCATACAGGAATTTAATTTGGGCTGTAATCTAAAAGAAACGCATTAAAAAAAATTAGAAGGCCTTTGTGGTAAAACTGCAGTGTTCCAAGTCTCTCCTTGTCTATCCATCTTCATGTAACTATGAAATCAGCAATTTACAGCAAGAGAATTTTTTTATTTGGCACAGAGGTGGAAGCTCCCAACGACAGATTCCATTACTTTCTCTGACAGAGCTTATTCATCAGGAACCTTTTCTCTTTGCTCACTCAGCATTTCTCCTCTTCCAAGTCTAAGCCACAGACCCAGCAGCTGGTGAGGTAGCCTGCACAGCCCTGTGTAACCACAGTACATCACTACTTGGGGATCTACCACCTTAGAGGGGCTTGACAACGTACCTTTTTGTGAGAATCCTCAATCACATGGTTGCCTCCAGGCTGAATATCTAAAATAATACTGGGGACTTGATAGCCTGAAAGAGTTAACAGACAAAACAATTAGAAGGGTTTTGGCTAATTGAGACCCACCCTTTCACCCCCTCTCCTTTTCAAGCACTCTATTAAAATAATAGTGAAGCTGCTGCTGCTGCTAAGTCGCTTCAGGCTTCAGTCGTGTCCGACTCTGTGCGACCCCATAGACGGCAACCCACCAGGCTCCTCTGTCCCTGGGATTCTATAGAACACTGGAATGGGTTGCCATTTTCTTCTCCAATGCATGCATGCATGCTAAGTCGCTTCAGTCATGTCCGACTCTGTGTGACCCTATGGACAGCAGCCCACCAGGCTCCTCTGTCCACGGGATTCTCTAGGCAAGAATACTGGAGTGGGCTGCCACTTCCTTCTCCATAACAGTGAAGAAGAAAGGCATAAACCACCACCACCACCACTAACAAGAAGAGGTAGGGGGTGGGATGGGGTGGAGAGCAGTAGAAAACAAATTCCTGAAACAGGAAATGGAGGAGGAGGCCAGACAGAGGAAGGTGGATGGAAAGACACATGGAGAAAGTTGTGACCTAGGAAGAAGCTAATGGGTCCTATGGAATCTGAGAGCCCTGTGACTTGGAAACACCAGCTCTAGCAATGGGTGCGAGTGAGATGTGGAACTGAATAGAAGGCAACTGTGTGAAAACTTATATGTGAGCTCTTTCTACCCTGAGCCCAGATGTTCCCATGTCTTGACAAGGAAAAAAAGGTAAGAGTTCTTTAATGTAACTGAAAGACCTAGAGAAAATTAGAGCTGCTATTTTGGGCACAGATGCTCCAGAGCAAAAACTTTAAAGAATCCCAAGAATAATAGCTCAATTAATTTTGTTAAAAGAACGAATGGTATGATATAGTATGATACTATACCTCCAAGTAAACTTGATAAATTTAAGTTTACTTTTTTCTTTGTGCCTTGCCTACCTTTTTAATGCTGTCCTTTGGAAAAGAGGCAATGCAGCCATAGTCATTACATTTGCTTCTACTGGGCAGTCAACACAGGATAACCGATTTGCCTGTGACTGTGGGTGGCTGATCTGGTCTGCAGCATGACAGGCGCCGCTCTGAGCAGCCCACTGACGGTGGCGGTCCCCGCTCCCTGCTGGTTTCCTACCTTCCCCGCTGTCCTTAGCATGCTCTGCGATGGCTTCCTTGAGTTTCTCTGTATAGTTGACGATTCCTTTCAGAGGTACACGTTCGTCATTTTCATAAGCTGTTATGTGAATTGAAGGATAATGCTGAAAGGAAAGAGATGTACAAAGAATTCCTTATGATCCTATTCCTCATGGATTACGAAAAACCAATTACCTTATGGATTATGAAAAACAATTATCTCTATTTTTTTCCCCTAAGTGATAGACTTTTTTTTTTTCCCCTCATTTGATATCTTTGAGATTTACAGCATCCCAATACTAGACTATTTGTTACCTGGAATAACCTTTTCTTTACTAGTGAGACCTTGATCTTACTGAATCTAGTCTCCTGAGCTATTAAACAGAAACAAGCAAGGAGTATGAGCAGGGAAGGGGCTAGAAGGTGTCTGAGAACTATAAGGAGAAACAATATAAAGGCCTTACTAAATTTCTGCTTCACCTCGGATACACATCCTTCTAATTATTCTCTCTGTCACTTCAGGATAGTATTACAACTGCCTTTCACTACCTGAGGTTTAATATTTTGACAGGGACAGTAACGTTTTATGTAGTTCTTGTGTTTTTCATCAGATGAAGGATTCCCCCATTCCTCTAATTCTTCTAATGTCAGAGGAAGTGTAGTGTCCATCATGGTGTTGAGAACATCCAAGAAAGGTGCCTTAAAAAAAAAGTCAGAGAGATGTAAACTTCAATTAATAAAATGGTAAAATGAATTTCAGATAAATACTATACTTTATGAATATACATGCTGACGTCAGAGAACAGAGCTCAAGCAGCAATGTACATTCCCAGGAGCTAGATTAATTACCCAGTCTGTAACCAGGGCCTGAGATTTGTAACTGGCTTTTAAGGTATTCAGACTCCTTGAATGACAAAAGGTTTATCTTCCCATTTCACAAGTTTTGCTTTTAGTTTTCTTTTTTTCATATGATAAGTGCTGCCACCTTACATCCACTAGGCTCTATTAAAAAAAAATGTTGGCAATGACGTGGAGAAATGGGAATACTTGTGCATTGCTAGTGGGGATGTAAAATCGTGCAGACAGTATATTGGTTTCTCAAAAAATTAAACTAAGAATTGCCACATGCTCCAGCAATTCTATTCCTAGGTGTGTATCCAAAGGAAATTAAACCAGGGTCTTGACGAGTACACCCTTGTTCACAATAGTAGTGGAAGTAACTCAAGGGTCCACTGATAGATGGATGGATGAGCAAAATATAAATGCAATGATAAAATGAAATTCAACCTTAAGAAGAAAGACACTTGCTACAGCACAATGGACCTTAAGGAAATTATCTAAGTTAAAAAAAAAACCACTTGTAAAGAGACTTATATTGTATGATTCCATTTATATCGGAGGTACCTTAATGTAGTCAAATTCAAAGAAAACTAGAATGGTGGTTACCAGAGCCTAGGGGGAGGGGGAGTTGGAGAGGTGCTACTTAATGGGTACAGAGTTTCAGGTTTGCAAGAGTAGTTATAGAAACTGACTGTGCAACAATGTCAATGTACTTAACACTACTGAAATGTACACACTTAAAAATGGTTATGATGATAAATTTTATGTTATTTTACCACAATTAAAAACAAAACTCCCAGAACACATGAATAAACTCAGCTGGACACTTTACATTATAGCAAGGTAATAAATGCTAACTGAAGGAAATCTGAAAAATATCCAAGTTGAAAAAGAAAATCACTCATTGGCTTATAACCAGTGTTAAAAGAAATGGCAGCTGCTTTGTTCATGAAGCCATTATAATCTTCTGATAACCTGTTTTTCAGCCTTGTTTTCTATTAACATTAAGCAAGTACATTGGGCAAATGCAACTCTTTTTGTCTGTCTAATATCTTTGACTTAGCTCCTTTTTTGCATTTAGAGTATCCCTAAGTCTGTGGGGTCGCTAGAGTCGGACACGACTGAGCGACTTCACTTTCACTTTCCACTTTCATGCATTGGAGAAGGAAATGGCAACCCACTCCAGTGTTCTTGCCTGGAGAATCCCAGGGATGGGGGAGCCTGGTGGGCTGCTGTCTATGGGGTCGCACAGAGTCGGACACGACTGAAGCGACTTAGCAGCAGCAGCAGCAACCTTATGACACTGGCTGCCTCTCACTGTTAGAGATGCTAAATGCCAAATAGGTCCCGTCCCAGCTTTGCCTCAGAGTGAGATTAGCCACATAATTTAGTTTTACCAATCAGATATAATATGCCCCAAATTCTGAATGAACTGTTGGATATTTAGGTTAACTCCATGTCTTCACTGTTACAAGCAATGTGGGGTAAATATCCTTATACACACATTTCTGATGATTTCCTTTCTGACTTCTAAAGTCAAAGTAATTTCTCAAAGTCAGAAGTTAGTCACATTTTCTTTATAATTCTGCCATTATTATCTTTTTGCATGGAGTTTTTCCCCTTCTATACTTAATATTTCTATTAAAAACAGATTTACAGGGTAAGATTATTTAACACTAATTTACTTCATACAAGCCTACAGTATACCCCACAGCCTCAAAATTAAAAAAAAAAACCTGAAAATAATTTACTTTCTCTATCCTAATTATCTTCGAGAGTTATCTACTGCAGAAGAACAAAATTTGCCACCCCCAGATTATTTTAAGCTGAAAATAGTCAAGGTCCAAAAAGTTTCACAAAGAAACTGACCTCTACTATAACTGCCTGAAGAATTTAGACAGAGGGCCTGTTACAGGAATATCACCAGATAATAAATATGGATGACATGCGCTGGGGAAACACTCAGAGACCAGAGTCCACTCTGTGTTCCCTTGTCTCTGCTAACAAACATTTGTTTATCAGACTTTCACTTTTCCATCTCCACGTGAATTACCTTCTATCTTCTGAAGTCCCAAATCAGTACCTCCAACATCCTCTTTCACCTTTAGCTGAAGACAGTATTTAAGGTGAGAGCTCTGGTCATTGTGGTGAGTCACTCGGCTTCCCTGGGTCTCTCCCATGTATACATGTCACTATACTTTTGTTTCATTTTCTTTTGTTAATCTGCCTTGTGTCAATTTAATTCTTAGACCACCCAGAAGAACCTAAAAGGGAACAGGAAAATGTCCTCTGCCCCTACCCTAACTAGGAAACAGGAGAATGGTGGAGGTGAATGAGCTGCTATAATTTCATAATTTTGGACACCAGCAAAAGACTACAGAGCCTTTCCAGAACAGCTCAAAGTATTTCAGTATTTCAAGTGAAGTACAGAAAAGCTGCTCCTAAAGACCACTAATAAGAATGGAGCATCTGAAAATAAACAGTCTCTAAATCCAGGACTGAAATGTTGATGCTAGTAGAGCCAAAGGATTTCACGCATTCCAGAGTCAGTGTGCTCGGCCTGACTTCCTAGATTCGGTGTATCATGTATGCTTTGCCGCTCTTCCACCAACTCTAAATGCTCTTACAGATATAAAATGATAAAAAAGAATAGTCACTAATATCCTTTAGTGGAAATCCTTAAAAATCTATAAAGAATACTGTCAGGAACTTCTGCCATAGCTACAATTCTCTGTTTAAAATTTAAAAGCTCTGCCATACTTCTCTGCAATGGTAAAACTGGAACGGGAAATTTTTCTTAGAGCATCTATTACTTCACGCTTCCCTATTCGGCAAACAGTAGAGACAGAGTACTCACCTCCAAAGTCACAGCTCTCAGCACTTCTGGACTAGAATTACACAATGCTCCCACAAGTACCCCTCCAGCACTGAAAGCAGTCAGGGCTGTTAGACTTGGCTGAGAAAAGCCTTGGTCATGAAGCGTCTTAATGCAAGCCTCTAAGTCAGCAAGGCCATTGAGTTTTTTAGTTAGCCGGCCATCAGCGTGCCACTGGAGGCCTAACTCACCACCTCCCCTGAAATTAAAGGGCAAGAAAGTTTTAGTGGGGAAAAAATATTAATGATATAGGTCAGGGTCAGCAAACTATAGCCTGTGGGATAAATTTGCTCAGAGGCCTGTTTTTATATGGCCCTTGAGCTAAGAAGGATTTTTATATTTTTAAAGATGGGGGAAAAAAATAAATACCAACCAGGAATATGCAGGGGAGACCATATGTGGCAAAACTTAAAATGTTTACTATTTAGTTCTTCAAAGAAAAAGTTTGCCAACCCCTGTTGTAGACAATCAAAACTTGATTCAACAAATATGCTTTGAGTGCCTGCTTGCTATTTACCAGGCATTGTGCTAAATGCAGGCCTTAAAAATATAAACAAGCAGAAATCCTCTGTCCTGGAGGTCATAATTTTTCGGGGAAAAACAGCTACCAAGCAACACAGTCACTACTATAACAGAAGCAGAACCGGAGCAGAGACTATCCACTTGTCTATATATGTAAGTCAGGAACACGAGTGCTTTGAGATGACCCCGAAGCTGAGTCTTGAAGGAAGAATGTGAGTTCCCAGAAGGGCAAAAAAAGGGATGGCATCATCGACTCAATGGACATGAGTTTGAGCAAACTCTGGGGGACAATGAAGGACAGGGAAGCCTGGTGTGCTGCAGTCCATGGGGTCACAAAGAGCCGGACACGATGGAGAAACTGAACAACAAAAAAGAAAGGGAAGCCATCAAGACACAGCATGTGGAAAGTCACAGAGGGTGTCACTTCAAATGATGTAGCAAAGGCTGCATGTGTAGGGTGTACATGGCTGGAGAGGAGGGCGTATTTGGGGAGTGCTGACAGACGCCACTGTGAAGATAAGCCACATCATTAGGATGTTAATATGGAGGATTTGGATTTTATTGTGGAGATGGGAAAGTGGTAAAGGATTTAAACAGAAACAAAATACTTTTGTGTCTTGAAATCAGCAAAATAATATGGAAATTAGAGTGGAAAAAAAAAGAGTCCAGCTTAAGAAGCTATTTTAGAGAAATCCAAACTCAGGAGAATGAAATGGAAACAATAATGTAGCTAAGTACAGAGACTGGTTTATCTATTCTAAAAATTCCAAAAATCTGGTGTAAAATCCTAAAAAGATACCCTTTTGCTCCTGGGATTAAATAATCCCAGACCCAGGGTTTTGCTAGTCAACCAGGTTCCACTAGCACAGGTTTAGGAGTACAAATGAGCAAATCAATGTTTGTTCCCCAGCATCTTGTTATTCCGGACATGTGATGATGCTCCAGCCCTCATAGGCTACACAAAACACGACTCACCGAACATGACAATATGCTAATATCCAGCCATCGTCCACCAACACCCGCCTTTCAGGCCTGAAATTCATTTTCAAATCCATTCCATAAGCTCCATACACTTGTACCAGGAGAGGTTTCTTCTGCAAGTCCTCAGAATCCGTTTTATGGAAAACTGTCATTGGCACTAATTTTCCATCCTGGAAATGAAGAATGTATTATGCAGGTAAAGAAGTCTTTTGAAACAGTTTTATCCCCAATTTTATATGATGCTTATTGATGTTGAGCAGCAACTTCATTTAATTAAGACAAAAGAGTTATGGTCTCTCAAAGTCCATCAGGGTCCTTAATTTTCAGCTACTCTGCTGACACAATATTAGAGTAACTAGAAAAGATAGTAAGACTCTGGCTTGAAAATGGTTTATTAAATGTAACTTTTCATGACAGTTAAGTAACTTTATAACCAGTTATTCACTACTCAGTTTAACTATTTTTCTTTCAGGACAAACCAAAATAACTATCAAGGTTACATATATTAGCATAGTATTCTTCCTATACCTCAGGTTATATATGGGCATTTCCTATCTTTGAATATATACAAATACGTTAACTAAAGAAGTTTAAACAACTCAATTTTTGGTACTCAATTGTCAAAATTCTCAGTCATTAAAACCTGAAATCTCTTACTAACCTAACACCCACTCATATCCTCTTCATCAACTTATTTATTTTTTAAATGTTTCAAAGTGGTTCAGGTTTTATAAATTTTAAAATCTAAATTATTTTTAAGTCAAACAACTGTACCTCAGTGTAGTTCTCTGGACAGATAAAATTAAGATAATATGAACTATATCTGATCTTCCTTTCACAGAAAAAGGGTAGAAATGTTGGTTGTCACCCTGCTTACAGAAGCTAAGGAAAAAGCACTAGTTTACATAAGGAAAATAATATAACCAGGCCACTCTAATTTTTTTCACTCTCATTTTGAAAACTTCACTTTGGGGCACTAGTGTGTTATCAAATAAGGAAGAACTCTTCCCCTCATTATTATATTCAACTTGTTATAACAGTGTAAATGAATTTTTACTTCTCAGTAAGATTCATTGTTATAAAAAGATATAGTGAATTTCTATAAAATAATCCTTCCCCCTTTCTAGCTTAACTGTTTTTCTTTTTGGTTGCACTGGTCTTCCCTGTGGCATGCGGGCTTGGTTGCCCCACTGCATGTAGGATCTCAGTTCCTGAACAGAGATCAAACCCAAGTCCCATGCATTGGAAGGTGGAATCTCAACCACTGGACCACCAGGCAAGTTCCTGTAGCCTAAGCTTTTTTAAAATATAATTTTATTTTCTTATTTTTGGCTGTGCTAGGTCTTCACTGCTGACTGGGCTTTTCTCTAGTTGTGGCGAGTGGGGGCTACTCTCTAGTTGCAGTATGCAGGCTTCTCATTATGGTGGCTTCTCTTGTTCTGGAGCACAGGCTCAACAGTTGTGGCACATGGGCTTAGCTGCTCTGTGGCACGTGGGATATTCCTGGATCAGGGATCGAACCTGTGTCTCATGCCTTGACTGGTGCATTCTTTACCACTGAGCCACCAGGGAAGCCCCCTAGCTTAACTCTTGATCATTCTAGAGACAATATTTCCTCAGAGAAGCTTTCCCCATTTCTGCAGATGAGGTAAGTTCCTTTTACCATATGTTTCCACTGTCCTCAGGACATCTTCCTTTGCAGCAATCAGAACATTAGTAATCACTTCTTCAAAATCTTGCATCTTCCCCACTAGATTTAATATCCACAAGGGCAGGGACGATCCTAGTCTAGTTTACTCTAATTGCTTATTACCTTCAAAATTTTTGCCATAATGACATACAAACTATTTTTTCTTTAAATCAAGTTTTAATATTTAAATATACACAATACACAACATCAAGGACTTGCTAAGCTGGTTGAAGGGCTTTCCAGGTGGCGCTAGTGGTAAAGAACCCACCTGTCAATGCAGGAGACGTAAGAGACATGGGTTCAATCCCTGGAGGAGGGAAGATCTCCTGGAGGAGGGCATCGCAACCACTCCAGTATGGAGAATGCCTGGAGAATGCCATGGACAGAGGAGCCTGGTGGGCCACAGTCCATAGGGCTGCAAAGAGTTCAACATGACTGAAGTGACTGAGCACTCAGCCTGGTTATAAATTTTCTAATCCATGTTTAAAAAATTGCATGAGTATTCAAGTTTAAAGAAAAGTCCATTTACTTCCTAAAATGATTGCAGTCTTGCAGTGGAATGTGAGATACACTTTACTAAACTGTGATAATGTAATCCCATCAGGGGCATTAATAATTAACAAACAATCTTTTCAGTAAATGGCGGGGCTGACAGTGAGGATCACAAAGACTTACCTTGCTTTTGGCTTCCATACGTAAAACACGACTAGTCTTTGTTATTGGGTCTTCATGCCCAGTTTCCTCAAACAGTTTGCCTTCTGCAAACTTATATGTATAATATTTCGGGGGACGTATTGGAGAGCACAGCTGAAAGGGGCAGTTCTCTGGGTCTGAATTTGTATCCATTATGAATCCACAGGCCCAAGGCGGGAGCTAAAGAAATAGAATAGTTAGCTGTACTCTTTATTGAGACATTAAGTATTATTAATTAAATTTCTGGTTCTGCTCCAAACAAGATGATGTAGATATCAAGTTTATTTTTATCCACTTTCACCTGATACCTCATTTAAGGATTACTTCAGTACAACAACAAAAAAATAATGACCAATAAAAGTAAGAAGAAAGTACAGGAAAATGGTTTATCATGATTCTAGAGTGACTTAAAATCTCCTAATAAAGTTTATCTGGGGATATATAAACTTAGGGACTGAAACAACAAAAACATTAAGAATAACAGCCAATCAAGTAGGGATTCCAGAACCCAAAGATATCCTCAAGATCTCTCTTCTCATAGAACATGAGATCTCTCACTTGTGGTTTTAATAATTTACCCAGCAGCCCTTACTCTATTGCCTGGACAGCCCCAGGGACGACAGTCACTATTCCAGGACTACAAGCTAGCTCAGCAGCACTAAAGCATTTTCAATTTGTTTTTAACTTTAGCTCCCAGGCTAACCATTGTGCAGAACAAAACCTTTCCTGCACACCTACTCTGAGAGACTCACTGCTATTATGATTAAGATTGTTAACTTTAAGAAAAAAGGAAAAGAAATCAAAATTTATTCTCTCAGAGCAGCAGGGTCCAGCCTCAAGCCTTCCACTAACATCCTTCTTACACCTTTTAAAAGAACTCTAGTAAGCAGGCTGACGGTATGTTAGAATGGCACTGAGAGTCAGAATATTTCATAGAAAATTGCCTTTCTTTTCTTGAGTAATTGTAGAAAGAGCAAATTCCTTAGAAAATCAGAGGTCCTGGCACAGCAACGTCACTGGTGGGCACTATTCAGAGAGGATAGGTGGGGGATGTGTGCATAAAGAGTGTACCATTTAACCTGTAGAAACTATGGTCACAGAGCTTAGGTTCACAGAGAAAATTTCTTGTAATTAATCCAAAGAATCCACTGCTGTAAAGCACTAGAGACATATATTTTCATTGACTTTCTAGAAGAGTTTCTAATTTATTCACTTCAGACTGTGGATTATTTTCAAGGATAATTTGTTTAAATATTATTTATTTATAATGTATACAACCGTAACTAGAAAGAAAAACGTAGTCATGAAAGTTAAAAATCATTTTTGTTTTAGAACATTTATACAGCCTTTTAAGACACCAGACATTACATTTGATAATTTGACTTCATGAAGTAGATGGAAAATTCTGGCTGTTTTATTTAGGTTCTCATTCTTTCTTATTTATGCCACTAGATGTTGTTTAGTAGCTCAATCATGTCTGACTCTTTGCAACCTCATGGACTGTGGCACACCAGGCTTCCCTTCACCATTTCCCAGAGCTTGCTCAAACTCATGTCTANTAGGTTCTCATTCTTTCTTATTTATGCCACTAGATGTTGTTTAGTAGCTCAATCATGTCTGACTCTTTGCAACCTCATGGACTGTGGCACACCAGGCTTCCCTTCACCATTTCCCAGAGCTTGCTCAAACTCATGTCTATTGAGTCAGTGATGCCATCCAACCATCTCATCCTCTGTGGTCCCCTTCTCCTCCTGCCTTCAATCTTTCCCAACATCAAATTCTTTTCCAGTGAGTCGGTTCTTTGTATCAGGTGGCCAAAGTATTGGAGCTTCAGCTTCAACATCAGTCCCTTCAATGAATATTCAGGATTGATTTCCTTTAGGATGAACTGGTAGGACCTCCTTGCAGTCCAATGGACTCTCAAGAATCTTCTCCAACACCACAGTTCAAAAGTATCGACTTTTCTGCACTCGGCCTTCTTTATGGTCCAACTCTCACATCCATACATGACTACTTGAAAAACCATAACTTTGACTATACAGTGGAGAAGGCAATGGCACCCCACTCCAGTACTCTTGCCTGGAAAATTCCATGGATGGAGAAGCCTGGTGGGNGGCTTACCACACAGAGGATGACACTGTGTTTCTTGCAGTGGCCACACTGCCACACAGCTCTGGAGAATGGCCTGCAGACTAACCCACATTTGAGAAGGGAGAGGTTGAGTGATCTTCCCCGGTGGGTTTGGAGTAAATGATAGGAAATATGTAGGGCACCTTTTTGTTTTTGTTTGTTGTTTTTGTGGGGGTTGGCCAGACCACATGGCTTGTGGGATTTTAGTTCCCCAACCAGGGATTAAACCCAGGCTCTCAGCAGTGAGAGCACACAGTCCTGAACATTGGATTGCCGAGGAATTCCGTAGGAAGCCATTTTGATTCCTGAACAAGGTGGAACCTTTCAGCCATATCTTTCCAAATTGTACTGTGATTTCATATACATATCTGTGCACGTAGAAGTGTATGTGTGTGTTTATTAAAGATTACACTTTGTATTTCATTCATCTTGCTTTTTTGACTCAATGATACACCTTGAAGTGCAACTAGTCTCGTTGGTCATTATATTTAGGTATGTATAACTATTGCATACTAGCTTATAGACTGGATACATTGTTATTGTTTAGTCGCTGAGTCATGTCTGTCTCTTGTGACCCCATCGACTGCAGCACGCCAGTCTCCTCTGTCCTTCACTATCTCCCAGAGTTTGCTCAAATTCATATCCATTGAGTTGGTGATGCTGTCTAACCATTTCACACTCTGCCACCCTTTTCTCCTTTTGTCTGCAATCTTTCCCAGCATCAGGGTCTTTTCCAGTGAGTCAGCTCTTCCCATCAGGTGGCCAAAGTATTGGAGCTTCAATTTAAGCATCAGTCCTTCCAGTGAACATTCAGAGTTGATTTTCTTTAGGATTGACTGGTTTGATCTACTTGCAATCCAAGGACTCTCAAGAGTCTTTTCCAGCACCACAATTTGGAAGCATTAAATCTTGGGCACTCAGCCTTCTTTGTGATCCAATTCTTACATCTGTACATAACTACTTTGACTATTCGGACCTTTGTCAGCCAAGTGATATCTCTGCTTTTTATTATGCTATCTAGGTTTGTCATAACTTCCTTTCCAGACAGCAAGCATCTCTTAATTTAATGGCTGTAGTCACTGTCCACAGTGATTTTGGAGCTCAAGAAAATAAAATCTGTCCCTGCTTGCACTTTATAGTTGTGGTGTACTGTTCTCTTAATAGATTGAAGCTCTCCAAGTAGTGGGGATAGGTGCAGCACCTAGCATAATGCCTTTCTTAAGGTGTTTACTCAGTCACTTCAGATTCCTTGCAACCCCATGGACTATAGCTCACCAGGCTCCTCTGTCCATGGAATTTTCCAGGCAAGAACACTGGAATGAGTCACCATTTCCTTCTCCAGGGGATCTTCCCAGTCCAGTGGGAGCTTAGTAAATTTCACAGACAAATAATATAGTGCACTCTTTAATACATGAGTTAACCCTATGTGACTTTGCATCTCAGCTTAGTAACTGATTGGTTGTAATTTTGACCAAACACTAGTTTAGAAAGGATTAACAGCAGTTTACATCTAGTCCCTCTTACTAACTCTAAGCTCCCACCCTGACCTAAATCACCACCATCTTTAAGCGGGATTTTTGCAGAGGCTTCCAAGGCAATCTCCTTACTTCTACTCTTATGCAAATTATTCTACTCTAACCACTGAGTCAGTGAGATGCTAAAACTGAAGTCAGATGAGGGCACCCCTCCTGTCAAATACTACAGTGGGACCTCACTCTGAGTAAAAGCCCAAGTCAACGTAAAATGGCCTAAAAAGTACAGCGTGGTTTGCACATACTGCCCTCCCATTAATGCCTGCCCTCAACTTGGCTGCTGTCCTCGTTTGCTCATTCCCTCCAGCCTGGCTGTCCTCCTGCAGTTCCTGAACTTGGATGTCTCTGCCCACTGCAGAGCTGTACTTGCCCTGCGCTCCTGGAACACTTCCGCCCAGGCGTCTGAGTGGCTCACCCCATCCAATCTTCAGCCAGATAGCACATGCTTGTCTAGGCTTTCTGTTATCTAAAATCAGAACCCACCTGAACACTTCCCATCACCTTCCGTGCTTTTATTGTTTCCCATAAAACTTTGTCATAATCTAGCAGAGTACTTACTTCTTATCTTTATTGTGTGCCTCTCCAAACTAGTACATTACCTCCATGAGCTGGAGAGATGTGTCTGTTTTCATTTATTTACTCAATGCCAAGACCAGTGTTCAGCCGCTATTATGTGTTCAATAGACATTTGTTTAATAAACCAACTTTTAAAAAAAGCTCTTACTTGATGCATACGTTGCTAAATACTTCACCTGCATTATTCGGTGGAATTTTCACTACCACCCTCCATTCAGGCTAAGGGAGGCCTGAATGACAGAGTGAAGACATGGGCTCTACAGTCAAACAGCTTGGAATAAATCTTCCCCCGTCAGTACTTGCCAGCTCAGAGCCGAATGAAGGTCAGTCATTCGTCTTCACTAAGTCACTGATAGTCCATCTGAATGAATACAAGGGAAATATTACTGATTACTACCATTGGTTGTTTTTTGTCAGGCTCTGTCTGAGGCAGTCAGATCAACATTATAAGAAGTTTTTCAACCACAGCTCTAGATTCAGTCTTCCAATACCATCTTATTTAATTATCTATCTCATGTGATCATTTAAGACTTAATAGCTATTTCGTGTGCACTGTTTTGCAGGACTAAAGCACTCCCTTGTCTTACCCTAATTCACACAGGAAAAACATTAACTGCTAGGTTATAAGCACCCTGAAAAATGGGATTTATCCGTGAAATGCCCTAAGTGACTAGTTCAATCAGGGCTCAGTGCATTGCTACAATAATGATACACAACCCTGTGTTAAATCTTTTAAATGCTCTGGATAAGAAATGTGTTTGCAACCTTATGCTTTGATTTCTATAGAGCAGAACTTGTTTTTGATTTATCTGAGAATTTTAAAGCTAATAATAGTTATAGAAAAGGAAAAAAAAAAGATATTCCCTTTCTGATTCTAAAGGAAAGACAAGTGCTGTGTATTAATTAAAATGAATGTTGTTGAATCAGGCTGACCTGATTTTAAATTCTGTCAGACACATTGTAGGTTCTAGAGAAAAAACTGAGTCAATGAATGGTATAGACATACAAACTTTGTACTGTTGTGCAAATTTTCAGTTTTNGGCTGCAGTCACCATCCACAGTGATTTTGGAGCCCAAGAAAATAAAGTCTCTCACTGTTTCCATTGTTTTCCCAACTATTTGCCATGAAGTGATGTGACTGGATGCCATGATCTTTTTTTGAATGTTGAGTTTTAAGCCAGCCTTTTCACTCTCCTCTTTCACCTTCATCAAGAGGTTCTAGTTCTTCTTCGCTTTCTGCCATAAAAGTGGTGTCATCTGCATATCTGAAGTTATTGATATTTCTCCTGGCAACCTTGATTCCAGCCTGTGTTTCATCCAGCCTCACATTTCACATGATGTACTCTCAACTAAGTTAAATAAGCAGGGTGACAATATACAGCTTTGATGTGTTCTTTTCCCAATTCAGAACTAGTCTGTTGTTCCATGTCTGGTTCTAACTATTGCTTCTTGACCTGCATACAAGTTTCTCAGGAGGCAGATAAGGTGGTCTGGTATTCCCATCGTTCTAAGAATTTTCCACAGTTTGTTGTGATCCACATAGTCAAAGGCTTTAGCACAGTCCATGAAGCAGATGTTTTTCTGGAATTTCCTTGCTTTTTCTATGATCTATCGGATGTTGGTAATTTGATCTCTGGTGCCTCTGCCTTTTCTGTATCAAACTTGAACATTTGGAAGTTCTCAGTTCACGTACTGTTGAAATCTAGGTTGGAGAATTTTGAGCATTACTTCACTAGCATGTGAAATGAATGCAATTGTGAGGTAGTTTGAACATTCTTTGGCATTGCCTTTCTTTGGGAGTAGAATGAAAACTGACCTTTTCCAGTCCTGTGGCCACTGCTGAGTTTTCCAAATTTGCTGGCATATTGAGTCCAGCACTTTCACAGCATCATCTTTCAGGATTTCAAAGAGCTCAACTAGAATTCCATCACCTCCACTAGCTTTGTTCATAGCTTTGCTTCCTAAGGCCCTCTTGACTTCCCATTCCAGGATGTCTGGCTCTAGGTGAGTGATCACAGCATCGTGGTTATCTGGATCATTAAGATCTTTCTTGTATAGTTCGTCTGTATATTCTTGCCACCTTGTCTTAATATCTTCTGCTTCTGTTAGGTCCATACTGTTTCCTTTATTGTGCCCATTTTTGCATGAAAATGTTTCCTTGGTATCTCTAATTTTCTTGAAGAGATCTCTAGTCTAGATCTCTATGTCACTTTAACAATCTCAAAACTAACCTCCATACCCCTCATCTCTTGGTGCTTCGGTGTACTCTAATGTGGCTGCCAGATAACCTTGTGAAGTTATGACTCCTTAAATTATTCCCCTGCCTTCAAACTTCAAATTTTCCCCTCTTCATGATTTATGGATAAATTCATCATGTTGACAGTCAAAGAATGTCAAATCATAGCTTCATCCCCTAGTAATTTGTTCTGCTTCAATAAAAGTGATTTATTAGAAGTTTCCTGAATATTTTCATAACTTCTCCAGCTTAGAGCTTCATTTGATGGACTTTCTCATCCTAGAATACTATCCTTTCCCTACCCAATAAAACCCTATCTATTTTCCTTGGTTATCTCAAATTCTACTACCTCCTGAAGTTTTCTTGGGCCCTCCGGGCCTCATGGTACATTTTATGTTTTTGATCCCACTTATTTAAACCCATCCTATACTTAATCTTCGCTTACAAGTCTAATCTCATGATAAATGGTATTCTCCTATGGCCAGGTATTTTGACTTACTATCTTTCCATTCTAGAAAGCCCAATACAGAACTCTGCACATAAAAATTTAATAAACATCCAGTGAATTTACTGGAATTGCATTTTAGCAAAAATTGTCATAACACTGTAGATAGGGAGATACAAATGGCCTGTTTGCTGGTCATACAACTCTTTCCACATCAAGCAAAACAGAGGCCTCTCTTCTTCCCTTCAGTGCATGTTACCTTAACTCACATATTAATGCTGCTGTAAAACTGGGCAATAATGTTACCATTCAGTTTTATAAAATTGGCAAAGAGATGATACAGACACAAACAAGTGTGCCTGAAACACTGTAGCAGAAACACAGGAGGCATGATTACTGTCTGGAATGGGAGGAGGTAGTGGTTAGGCTCCAGCTGCCAAGCTGGCCTGAGTTATGACTATATCTAAGGATGTAGAGATACATGATAGAGAGATATGTAGCAAGAGAAATACAATGGCACTTAACTCTACTTCTGAAGTACATCCTATACAGCAGTATTTTTCAGTGCACTAAAAGCAAAGACTTCTAAAAGTAATTCCAAAATAAACCTCCTAAATCTGATGAAGACCCGCTATACTAAATTCTATTTAAATTAATTTCTAAGAAAAAGTACATTGCTGTTATTCAAAATTTGATGTTCTGTTAATATGGCATGTATTCTGATTAACAGTATTATCTTTTGAAAATGAAACATACCTTGAGAGACCGAACTGAATCGTCAGCCAGACCAATCACGTTAACATAAAGTAAATTGCTATGCTTCAGGAAGAGAACACAATGATCCTTAAACATGTCCAAGTCTACAACTTTGGTATTTCTCTTCATCGTGAAAAACAAATCCCAATTCATAATAGCAGGGGTATCAGCTGCTGTTCTCATTAGCTGTGTGGCACAAAATTATGTATCAGAAATGATGACTACAGCATCCAGAGATGAAACCACTGAAAACCAGACCTTATTAGTCTGCACTGTTTATGAAGAGCTGAAGGAATTTAACTGTGCATCAGGGCTGAAGTGTGAACATCACCTTATAAATGAGCGCTGGCTAGCCTGCTGGGTGGGTATGATGCAGTGCTTAGCCGACGGTCAAGCCCTGAGAGCCGGTGGGGCCTTGGTAAGGCCTCGGCTCCTTGACTGTGGGGCCATCACTGAGCCTAGCTGAGACCAGCAGAGGAACTGCCTGAGATCAGTCCAAACTGATCTCAAAATCTCGTTTATAAAAGTATGAAAAATTTGTAAAGCCACTAAGTTTGGCTTTGATGACTAACCTTATTTAGGATAGGGAATGTTTTCCTTTGCTAACCTTTTTGGGTATAGTAAAATATGAAGAGGTATATTAGCTCTGAGGGAAGAGAAATGGGATTGGTTATATACAGGAAGGTAGCATCAGTATTTAATGACCCAAAGTTTATGAAACAATAAACTCTTAGAGCAAGAAATGTTGATGTTACTGTACACTTCCTAACAGCCTAAATGGGGACCACGAAAATACAGGATTTACCTTGAATTCTGTAGGCTCGCCAACATTAGTGAGAATGTATAACTCATCATCTCTATGTTCCACATAATAAAGGACCCCATGGATTCGCTTCTGGATAAGTACTGGTGGGTCCCAAGGGCTCAGGCCATCTATCAACCACACCTCAGAAGTGGTCTTGCTCATGATATTCATGGTGAGAAAACGACTGTCTTTTGTAAGATAAAGGAAGACAAAAAAACTATGCAGAAAAAAGAGAGGGAGAGAGAGAGAGAGGAAAATCCAGTAAATTTCAAATGTAAGCTATCATTGCTAATGACAATTTCTAACTGGTATTGAGTATATATATTAATTTCTAATGCACACAGAAAAGAAAAACTCCTTAGTGAAATACTGCTTGTAAAAACTGGCTATTATTTTTTCTCATTTCCTCCTCAAAGGCATTCAAACTAATTTTTTTCTAACATTTTATTATGAATATTTTTCAAAACCCATCACTAAGATTCTATACCTGCTAACATTTTGCTGTATTTCCTTTATCACATATTTATGTATCTTTCAATCCATCTTTTAAAAAAAATGCATTTCAAGGTAAACTACAGACATCATTTAACACTCAATCACATTAATAGATTACAGGGGTTTTTGCTGAGAAGAGGAAATAAGCTTCCTGGAGAAGATATGTAATTGTAAGGAAGAAAAGAGACAGAATTTTCTTTGTTTTTCCTTTGAATGCATGTTGGATATCCTTTTTTCCTACTCGCCTAGTTTTTATAACTAAACAAACAACAGGAATAAAAACCCTCACAATCTCACTAAACTAAAACATATTTTAAATTTAAACTTTTCTATTTTTCCTTCCAGGGCTTATTTGTATTTTATACATGTCTTTAAATAGATATAATTAAAATACAGATGCAATTTTGGATTCTGCATTTCTTACTACACATATTATCATCTTTCCCCACATTAGTTATACAGTTTATGATCATACAGTGTCAGACTTTATTTTTTTTGGCTCCAAAATCACTGCAGATGGTGACTGCAGCCATGAAATTAAAAGATGCTTACTCCTTGGAAGAAAAGTTGTGACCAACCTAGATAGTATATTCAAAAGCAGAGACATTACTTTGCCAACTAAGGTCTGTCTAGTCAAGGCTATGGTTTTTCCTGTGGTCATGTATGGATGTGAGAGTTGGACT
>SJYV01002182.1:1579552-1606368 GCA_006410875.1 Neotragus pygmaeus
TGTGGTGTTGGAGAAGACTCTTGAGAGTCCCAAGGAGATCCAACCAGTCCATTCTGAAGGAGATCAGCCCTGGGATTTCTTTGCAAGGAATGATGCTAAAGCTGAAACTCCAGTACTTTGGCCACCTCATGTGAAGGGTTAACTCATTGGAAAAGACTCTGATGCTTGGAAGGATTAGGGGCTGGAGGAGAAGGGGATGACAGAGGATGAGATGGCTGGATGGCATCACGGACTTGATGAATGTGAGTCTGAGTGAACTCCGGGAGATAGTGATGGACAGGGAGGCCTGGCGTGCTGTGATTCATGGGGTTGCGAAGAATCGGACACGACTGAGTGACTGAACTGAACTGAATATCCTATTAAGTTGAATTATCATAATTCTTTAAAATGTAGCTATTTCATTGTAATAAATATAAAAGGAAACATATCATGAAGACAGTTTCCTTCTCCATAACTTTTATAATTATTTCCTTAGGATAAATTCTTAGTAATAAAAATACTATTTTAATGGTTAAGAGTATTTTTATGACTGAATAAATCAAAGACTATCCCAAGAGCATTATACTAATTCATATTGACACACTGGATGCCTTTAAATATTGCATCTACATTTCCTTATTATGAAAGACAGATGATAAGTTTTAGTTGCAAGACAGAAAACTGTCTATAATGAAAGTCACTGGTATAATGTAATAAATTACTAGTGTAAACTGTCACTTCCAAAAGACAATCTTGACAAATGACACATAAAATAGTGGGATCATAGGAATAGTTCTAGTAAATTCTCATTAATAGAATCCTCATCAGAAAAAAAAGCAATGACAGTGTTACTGGATCAAGGATATCAGTTCTATGGGCTGGAATAATTTCTCCAGACCTCAAGTTCTTTAAATGAACTTGGGGTTGTACAAGATTTTCTTTAAGGTCCTTGTCAGGTCTGAGCTTTTATTAAGTGAAGGGTTAATTTTCTTGTTTGGGGTATCAATTTTACACTCATAGATTGGTTTTTAAAGCTCATTTTTTTTTTCTCTTGCAAAATCTGTTGAGACATTGTCCAAATCATACTGTTAAATGATGTATAAGGTGACAGGACCCTGGTGTTAAGAAATATTTTGTTTCTTATAAATCATTTGGAAAAGTACATCTGGGTTAAGAGTTAAGGAACTTTGGCAGATAAATTTATTATCATTTCCTTCCCAGCCTGGCTAAGTGGTAATATGAGGCACTGGTCCTGAAGCAAAAAGAATTAGCTTTAAGGAGGAATTACCAGATTACTAGGGAAAGTAAAATTTAAAGACCAAAGTATATAATGGCTCAAAGCAAAGCAATTTAAATTTTAGATAATCTACATGAAATAAATAGTGAATTCTGTGTAACTGATATGGTTAATCTAGTTATGACCTACAAGAGATTCATAAGTGCTGCATGACAATGCTATTTAAGTGTTAAACTAAGAACTCCTCTCATGTCACTACAGAGAGGATGTTAGTAATTCAGCCCCTATAGTCTAATGATATATCTGTGTTCACTCTGAAGTTTGAATATAACTAGTTTCCAATTTTGAATCTAAATCACTTATAAAAGAATGTTTTCCTCACCTTAGCCTTATTATATCTGTTTCCAGCCAAAATCAATGTTTTAACTCAACCAAGAGCAGCACTTTAGAAAACCAGAGAAATATGCTGAAAATAAAGACTTAATTGTTCTAGTACCTTGGGTCTTTTTCTGTGTAAAAACGTTCATTACGTTGGTTATCACCAAAAGTGGCTCGATATACATCATGACAGCGGAGGTTCCTCTGGAAAGTGTAGAATAAAACATCTTCATCTTCTTCATCCTTTACCCATTCTAAAAGAAAATAATTAAAGAATTATATATAGCCACCTATTTACAGTAAAAAAAAAAAGGCACAGTGCATTCTGAGTGTCAAACAGAAGAGATGTGTTAAGTTTATCTCTGGCAATCTAAATCTAACACAGGTTTGATTATATCTAACCCTGTTATTTCCAAGGAATAAGATACTACACATCAACTCTAAGTTTTGTAGTTATCAGTTTCAAGGTACTCAAGTTTCTAAATAAAGAGTTGAACATTCAATATTTAGGAAAGACTTTGGTAAAGTCACATCTGCTTTCAGCAGATCGATTATGTTTAAATTTCATGCTCTTGTGCTTAGATGTTTGGTCGTGTCCGACTCTTTGTAACCCCATGGACTACAGCTCACCAGGCTCCTCTGTCCATGGGATTCTCCAGACAAGAATACTGGAGTGGCTTGTCCTGTCCTCCTCCAGGGGATCTTCCCAACTCAGGGATCAAACCCAGCTCTCTCGCACTGCAGGTGGTTTCTTTACCATCTAAGATACCTGGGAAGCCCATATTTAAGTCTGCAGAAATACTGGATCACTTCCTTTCATGCCTAAATGTTTTTGTATGCTTTCAAGTGACAATTTATCTCAAACTAAGCTTTAAAAAAAATGTTATTTTTTAATTGGTGGAAAATTGCTTTATAATTTTGTGTTGGTTTCTGCTGTATAACAACACGAATCAGTCACATGCTGGTGTTTTCTAGATCCTACCAGAAGCTGTAAATTAAACTATTCATACAATTACGTCATTACTGCCACCTGGCTGACAGTGACTGAAAGACATCATTGTATAATATGCATTCTGATTTTAGAGGTTAAAATGTACAAGAGGTATGTCTTAGAAAAAATTCGATAGGATATAATTTTAATTCATTGTAAAAGCATTTCTTTATTAAACAATGGGGAAATTTATGGCAGAAAATGAAAGGGAGGATAAAGTCTGTGTGTATGTGTATATAAATATACACATACACACATATATATAATCACTCAATGATAAACCATAAAATTTAAAGTTGGTTGTAATGGTAAAAATATCATAACTTTAATGATGAATAAGTTAGTTCAGGGAATTCCCTGGTCATCCAGTGATTAGGACTTGGTGCTTTCACTGCCAGGGTGCGGTTCAATCCCTAGTCAGGGAACTAAGATCCCGCAAGCTGTGTGGTCAAAAAAACAAACAAACAAAAAGTTAATTCATCTTGTTCCAGAGTTCCTTGGTAGAGACCCCAAGGCAATCTGCTACAATGGCTGGACAAGATGACGTGAAATTAAAAAAATAACCCAGCCTAAAGTTGAATAAAATATTAAGATGTAATTTATATGCAAACACGTACTCTAAGTAATAGCAGAGAATATTATTACTGACACATTATTGATAAGGAGCCTGGTGGGCTACAGTTTACAGGGCTGTAAAGAGTTGGACATGATTGAAGTGTCTTAGCATGCATGCACTGATATATATTACTAATACATTAACATACCCTGTGCAACCTAGACTCTGATTATAATACTTTTAAAAACATGGACATGAATTTGGATATTTAACTAAAGAAGGGAAGGTCTCCTGGTTAAGAGGCACAGAGGAAGGTATGGAGTCCACAGGGATAAACAGATCAGGCATTCATCTTCTGACTCATTCATGTGGGCAAATAAAAATGTCTCAAAAGTGTAGGCAATTCTCTTGCTGTTGTCTTTTCTATGTTTTAGTTGGTGTCTTACCAAAACTAGACACATTTGGGAAAGAAGCTTCCATCACAGGCTGATCACTGAGCTTCACAACTATACAAGTAGATGCTTCAGAATCCTCAGTTCTTATCTTGGCAGCTACATATTTTTCATCAGGAGCAACTCTGATACAGTCAATGAAGGGCTGCTCTAATTTAAGTTCCTCCAAATTGAACAAAACTTCATAGTTATCATTGTCTGCTGCATAAAGAAAAAAGTAGAGGAGATAATTCCATAAAATATACTTACAATTTTTTAAAAACTATATTTCAGTGTTTTAGAGTAGCATTCCCCTTCTGTAAGATGCTACATTATGGCTTCCTTCAGCATTGACAGTAGCTTGATGTGTGTAGAAAATGGCATTTGTTATTTAATATTACAATATCCTATTCAGTATTACTCTATGCATCAGCCTATGTGATGTTACTTGATACAGTTAGTCTAATATTTATATACTATATAGAACCTAGAAAAGTAAGAAACTGTGACACTAAGTAATCTATGTTGTGCCTAGCATAGTAACTGGGATCTGGTAGATGCTCAAAAAATGCTGGTTCTCACCTCCATTTTCTCTGCCAAAGCTTCTGAGTGTTAAGTATTAATTCTAGCTTAGGCAAACCCAGATATTAAAAGCTAGTCATTTAAAATAAAGATAAAAATCAATAATCAAAACCTATTTTTTATATCTTTGAAAATCAATACCAGCCTTTCAGGCAGCATGTACAGGGGGTGAGTAGGTACCAATCACTGGCCCTTCTGTCCTGGGCATACACGCAGACTGCCACACCAGCACACCCCATATCATGGGGATAATGGCCATATATGTTGAGGAAAGCAGCAGCAAGCATACGAACTAAAAGCAGCTCTTAATTTCCGACAAGATAGAGTAGGAGAAGGACTTAAGTTCACTTCCTCTCATGGAAACACCAAAATCACAACTAACTGTTGAACAACCACTGACCAAAAAGACTGGAACCTATCAAAAAAACATAGTTTACATCCAAAGACAAAGAAGAAGCTACAATGAGACAGTCAGAGGTGGGGGTGGGGGAACATTTTCATGATATAATCGAATCCCAACCATTGGGTGGGCCAAGCCACGAACTGGAAAAATAATTATATCACAAAGGCTCTCCCACAGGAGTGAGAGTTCCAAGTCCCATGGCAGGCTCCCCAGCCTGAGGGTTTGGCACTGGAAGGAGCCTCCAGAGCATTTCGCTTTGAAGGCCAGTGGGGGCCTGAACAAACAATAAACGTTGGAAGGTGTGTGGAGAAAAAGGAACCCTCCAACACTGTTCATGGGAATGGAAATTGGTACAACCACTACAGAACAGTATGAAGGTTCCTTAAAAAAAGAAAAACAGAACTATCATATGATCCAGCAATCCCCTTGGCCATATATCCAGAGAAAACCATAATTCAAAAAGAGACATGAACCCCAGTGTTCACTGCAGTGCTCTTTATAATAGCCGAGACTCAAAGCAACCTAAATGGCCAGTGACAGGGGAATGGATAAAGATGTACAGACATAGATTCACATGGAATATTACTTGGCCATCAAAAAGAATGACACAATGCCATTTGCAGCAACATGGATGGACCTAGCGATTGTCATACTAAGTAAGTCAGATAGAAAAAGAGAAGTTTCATATGATATCACTTAATATGTGGAATCTAAAAAAAATGATACAAAGAAATTCATTTGCAAAAGATAAATACATGCACAGACTTTGAAAACAAACTTAACTATACCAACGGGGAAATGTAGAGGGGAGGGATAAATTAGGAGTTTGGGATTAACATATACACTGCTATATATAAAACAGATAATCAACAAGGATCTAATGTATAGCACAGGGAACTCTACTCAATATGTTGTAATAACCTATATGGGAAAAGAATCTGACGAATGGATATATGTATGTGTGTAACTGAGTCACTTTACAGTACATGAGACTAATAACTGTAAATCAACTATACTGCAACAGAAAATTAAAAAAATCAATACCAAATTTCTCATGAAAAATGTGAAATCAGAAAAATCAAATGTTTCTTAAAAAGGAAAACTGTACGGTACCTTCTTCATCTTTGGAACGAACCAAGCAGCAGCCTTCTTGATAATAAACAAAACCACCATGTTTAATCTGACAATATAAAGAAACAAATGGTTTATTTAATAATACCAATAATTTATCCACTAGTTTAAACACAATTTAATTAATTGTTTAATGGTCTGACTATTTAAGATGAAGAAATGAGATCTTTTAGAAAAGCAG
The DNA here is from genome assembly GCA_006410875.1 of Neotragus pygmaeus. NCBI lineage: Eukaryota > Metazoa > Chordata > Mammalia > Artiodactyla > Bovidae > Neotragus > Neotragus pygmaeus. Next base: position 1,585,422 of record SJYV01002182.1, read on the forward strand.
ACTTTGCTGAAGTCTATGAATGAACATAGAAAAAATACTAAATGGATACAAATATACAATATAGTGATCAAGAGATGGTTTTCATATGTTTACAATCATTGGAGGCATTTCTAATACATAAATGAAAGAAAGAACAAAGAGAAGGCAAAACAAAACCTATGTCAGTTCTCATGAATGTACGAACCACGTTAGCTTTATTTTTGGAACATCTGACAACAGAGACCAAGTGGCATCATTAAGATAAACCAAAATTATGCAGATGTGAAAAGCATGACTTAAGACTAGCCTGAAAACCCAGTCAGTACCTTTCTGAGATTCTTTCCTCTAAAATATGCTGTCACTGCCAACTGTTCATGGTTTGATCTGATTTTACACAAAGCACCTTACCCTCTGTAGAGGTGACAGATAAAGGCAATTTGAGAGAGAGAAAGGCCATTACCAATACATGAATCATGCTCTTGTCTAATTCCTACATATTAAATGCAACTGATTGACTGATATGATATTAGGCAGCTTAAGACATTTACTACCTGCTAGTTAATGGTGTGATTTGAATCTGGAATTCCTGATTCTTTGTTGTTCAGCCGTTAAGTCATGTCAGGCTCTCTGTAGCTCCATGGACTGTATTGCTATTTTCATTCTACTATGTATGCAATTTTCACTCATAAGCTGTGGTTCTGTTTTCCATTCTTATCGAAAAATTTTTCAAAAAAAAATTTCAACATGTATGTTCAGTCAGTTTCAACTGAATATTTACGAGTGTGGTAAACACAAAATGGTCAAGCAAATACTTGGCTTTCGTGGTATTAAACTGTTCAAAGTGAATTTTCTTTTATTAAAAACAAGTTTAGCTAGAACAATCAAACACTTTTCAAACAATGAAGCACTGACTTAGTTTCACTTGAACTTCTCACTAGAATTATTTAAAAAAATTTAAAAGCAGAATTGGTTGTTTCCAAAAACCAAAATTAATATAATATGCTTGGAAATTCATCTTAGCTTTGATCTTTACAACTTATTTAAAGGATCATAATTAGCTTATTCTTTGTTCTTTAAGTTTTTCAGCACATATTAAAGGCCAAAATCAGTCTAATTTGGATGTGAGCTTATGTTTATAAATCATAAACATTATAAATCATAAGGTATTAATTAAAAAAAAAAGGTATTTCATTTGTATCCCCACTGGTAATATAAGGTTTAAAAAAATAGGGATAAGATATCTTACCTCTGCATTGATGATTTCGTATTCTTCTTGTGGCTGTGTTTCTAATTTTGCTCTCACTTTTTCAAACGCATCCATGTTTTCTAAAAGGGGTTTCTCGTTTCCCTGTTTACTAGACAGAAAATTCTGGAAAAAAGTTGTATCAGTATGATCATATTTCAATTAGGAAAAAAAATTTTCACCTTTTAAAGATAATTCTCATTTCCTTCTCATGCAAATAGAACATTAGATGTATACCTATGAAATAAACTGCATTTCACAGATCTTAAATATTGTTTCGTAAGTTTAATAAGTCATCTCCTCTTTTTCACTTAAAAACGCAAAGAAAAAAATGAGGTTGATACTTAATGACTACAAAAGGAAGTGGCAACCCACTCCAGTATTCTTGCCTGGGAAATTCCACAGACAGAGGAGCCTGGCCCACTACAGTCCATGGGGTCGCAGAGAGTTGGACATGACTGAGCTCACACGCACACATTACTTTAAATGTGTAAGTCCTGAAGAGGCAGAGGTACTAAGAAGTGCTGAGGAGTGTTCAGAAATACTATGGGAAAGCAATAAATGAAACCCTATGAACACTTAAACACATTTAATAGCCAGGTATGAGAAGCAGAAGTCTGCTGAATTTTATAAAGTACTAAAAGACCTCCTAAAATGAGAAAAAAGTCAAAGGCAGAGGAAGACATTAACATTATCAATAAATGTTATTATTTTATTCACAGCAAGAGTCATGATAAGAAGTTTTCGTTACTTTCTATCTTCACTGGCTGTAATATTCTTCTCTTATGGGGATAAGGAATCCTCCAAATACAACTGTTTATCAGATTAAACAGTGAATTAAGGCTTTATAAAACATAACTTCTCTTTTGAGATAAGGAATTAGATAATATATTCATCTTAAAAAAGGAAAAAATAAAGAAAAATAATGGAAAATTAGTGAGTACAGATATAGGTGAAAGCTAAATAAAGCACTCTGTGTCTTATTAGGAGTCCCCAATAAGCTAAGAGCTTAAGTTGATGTCTGCTGAGCACATAAATATCATATGAATTATTAACATTTGGGTAAGGCAAAAATCTCAGTTCTCAAATTAAAAAAAGGGTTCAATAATTCAATACACCATGAGTTTGCCTTGCCTAAAGAAAAGAATTCTAGTCGAGATTTTCAATGTCACCTTTCTGCCAAACATGACAACTGTACAGTGATTTGTGCCAGAGGGGCGCTAAGCCTTTGGTAAGGACCTCCAACAGCTGGTTAATATGTATTGCACAAGTGTGTCCATGATACTTTACCAACAGTGTGGCAAATGTAAGTGATATAGTCTATATCACAAAGAATTTATAATCTAAAATTAAACACAAGAATAAAATAGAAAAATCACCAAAGCAAATTAAATGGAAAATTAATCATTTTCACAAAGTTTGAAGACTTTTTGGGATGCTTTATGATTTGGATTAGATTCACATTAGCTATAATGGTCGTTACCTGAGTTATTTACTCTCTACTTCAATAATATAATTAATGTGCTTGAGTAACAGGTTCAAGTACTAGAGGCTCCTATGTTTACCTTTTTTTTTTTTTAAAGTATCTCCACAAAATCTGGTCTTGATCTTTAGTGAGGCAAAATATCTATACCAATAGATTCTTATTATCACCTAAAGCATGGAACAGATCGCTAGAAATCCTTCTTGAAACTACAACTTAGTGATTAGTTAGTTCAGTCGCTCAGTCGTGTCCAACTCTTTGCGACCCGTGAATCGCAGCATGCCAGGCCTCCCCGTCTATCACCAACTCCCGAAGTTTACCCAAACTCATGTCCATTGAGTCGGTGATGCCATCCAACCATCTCACCCTCTGTCATCCCCTTCTCCTCCTGCCCCCAATCCCTCCCAGCATCAGGGTCTTTTTGAATGAGTTAACTCTTCGCATGAGGTATAGGAGCTGATTTTTTATTTCCAGATATGTGCTTATCTGTTCTGTTAATTCCTATTATAATTAGTCAGGAGAGCTACAAGGAGAGTACCTCTTTCTACTACTTTGCAGCCCCTAGCACATTCCAAACCAGGAGCTGGGCTCTGCCACTTTTCAACACTGGTTCTTTCTTATTGAGAGCCGTGGCTAATGCAGGACTAAAGGCAACAAGGCTGGGCCCAACACCTATCCTTCTACACTTACCTTACAATCTTAATTTTTTTTCTGTGTCACAAATCCAAATAAACTGAGTTTATCTGAACCAAAAAAACCCTGAAATCAACAGGATTTTGAATTGCCTTAATAAAGTAGAAGTAGAGTTCAAACATTTTGTAAATGATTCCTCAAAAGGAAATATTACCAGGGAAACTGAGATTTTATATAATATTCACAAAGTACTCCAAGTTGGTTTTGGTTTAAGTTCTGTCCTCAACAATACTCACTGGATGTTCCAAGCTTTCATTTCAATGCTAGCTAGCATTATCATTAGGGTATGCAGCTAAACCTATCAATTTTAGCCAAGTATCTTAATACATTAGTAGTTCATTGGTTTTAAGGGCATAAACTGCCTAATGGAGCTGAGCTGAGGAGAGCTTTAACTTTAAATTTTAAGAGCTTACATGTATAGTGTCATTTTATTAATGGAAAAAAGAACCAGTCTTCCTCATCTTCTGGGTGGCCTACTACAAAACCATTCTAATAATGAAAACTCTTAAGATAGAAAAATGGAATATGTAAACTTTATTATAGCAACGTCATTGAACTCTAAAGATAGAAAAATCACACAACAGAAGAAAGAACACTGGGCAGCTTTGAGTAAAGATGGTGCCATTAATAAATGGCTAATTCCAAGTCTGGGACAGGGAGAGCAAAAAGTAGGCTTAGGACGTTTTGTGTTAGAAAGCAAGAAGTGTTCAAAGGTTTATGGAGATGTGTGAAAAAAACACAAGGGCCAGTTTGAGGGGGTTCCTACTAGCCACGTTTAGGGCAATTTGAGCATCAGAAATAATAATGACTGTAAATGATTACTTTAAAAACTAACAATAATTTAAAAAGAAGTAAAAATCAAAACACACACCAAACTAAGATAAAAAAATAAAAAGACTACAAAAAGGGGGAAAACTTTTTTACAGAATAATACTAGCTAATAAATGTAGAAAGGATAACAGAAATAGAAAAACATTAGCAACCCCCACTGAAACAAGTGATTAGGATAAAGATTATCCATGGTTATTAAACTCATTAGGTGAAATGATACTGGGTAGTAAAATATTTGCACAAAGTATTACCCTACATTCTACTTAGTAACTGCAAAGGGAATAATGGCCCCTTAACAATGGAGAGAACTAGCAATTATCACCTTTATTGAAATTATTAAGCTTAGCATATGAACAGTGGGACAAGCTGACATTATGAGTCCCCTGAAATTACACAATATGGAGAATTTCAATTTAAGAAAGAAAAAGAGAAAAGTAAGTAGAAGAAAGCTAAAGTAAGTAGAAGAAAGGAAATAAATTTGTTTCAATGAAATTGATAAAGAAACTAAAGAAAGGACCAACAAAATAGAAAAAGTTGGTTCTTTTAAAAATGTACTAAGAAAGACATGGGAGGCCTGGACAGGAAGGCCCAGGAAAAGGAGGCCTGGAGTGCTGCAGTCCAAGGGGCTGCAGAGTCGGACACAACTTAGCGACTGAACAAGAAGAAGAAAGACATGTATAAAACTTGACTTAAAAAGACAAAAATATTAGAAATGAAAAAGATGGCATAATTACAGATATAACAAAGATTTTTAAAAATTACAATAAAGTTCTTTATGCTAATACATTTGAAAATATGATAAAATGGATAATTTTTTAGAAAATAAATTAGCAAAACTGATTAAAGCAACAGAAGAGTTGTATAAGCCAGTAACTATCAAAGAAATTGATAATTAAGTATCCCTTTATAAAACAGACACAAAACCCAGGTAAGTTCAAGGGTAGCTTTCTCAAATCCTCCTCTCATATATTAACTATTTATGGAAAAAAAAAGGCCAACTATATAAAACCATGCCATTAATTTTATCGGGCTAATATAACCCTGACACTAAAATTAGACAGTGACAATATAAGACAATGAAAAATCAATCTCCTATAAAATATGGATTGAAAAAACTCTAAAAAGATCAATGTATTTAAAAAAAACACAAAACAAAAACAATAGTGATAATAAAATCCTATGTGACCAATGAAGATTTATCTTAAGAGTGAAAAGATGGTTCAACACTAGAAAAATCTATCAATGTAACCACAACTAAAGGAAATATAGCTTAGGCCCATTTTCATTAATGCAGAAAAAAATTAGAAAATAATCGATACACTTAAAAATCATAAAAATCTTAAACTTCCTTAAGAAACATCCCTGTGTTGTTTTAGGCAGAACCATACTAAGCATCTGTTCATGGGGTCACAAACACTTTAACTTTCATAGTAAGCATCTGTGAAACCCTTTGCAAGACTTGTCTCCTATGTTCCCTGCTTCTAATTCCTCTCTATGAGCCCAGTAAGATTTTTGCCCTTCTCATTCCAGTGACTGTTTGTCAGGGTCACTGATGACCCCTACATCAAGAAGTACCGATGTTAATTCTAGGTAATCACAGTACTTGGGAGCTATCAGCATCATCACTCAGTTGATCACTTCCACCTCCTAAAAATACTTCACTTGGCTTCCAGGCTTCACTTCACATCGCTTGCCTTCTATTTCACTGGCCCTTCTCAGTCTCTTCAGCTAGTTCCTACTCAACTCCTTGGCTCTTAACATCAAAATGCCTTGGACCACTTCTTTTATCTGTACTCTGCACTAATTCCCTTGGTGATCTCATACAGTCTTATGATGCTAAATAGTAAATGCTGTTTATTTTCTAGGACTCCTAAATTTATATCTCTGGCCTGATCCTTTTCCCTGAACAAATTTGTTATACCCAACTGACTACAATACTCATTATTTTCTACTTGGACTTCTAACAAGTATTAAAAAAAAAATGTCCAGCACTGAATATCCAATGTCCCCATTTTCCCTCTCCCCACAAAAATCTCCTGTTCTTTATGCAATTGTTCCTATCTTCATAAATGACAACTGTCTTTCTAGCTGCTCAGGCTTTAAAGTTTTAGTTTTGTCTTTCTCTCTAGCAACCACTGATGTGCACATCTTGTCAATTCTACTTTCAAGATATATCTTGAATCTGAGCACGTCTCACACCTTTACTATTCTGGTGGTACCAGTATCATTTCTCTTTGGATTACTTCAAGAGCCAAAATGCTCTGTTTCTGCCTCTGCTTTCCACAGTCTATTTTCAACGAAGAAACTAGAGTGAACCTAAAGTCTGACCATATTACTCCTTCACTCAAAATCCAACCCAAAGTTTTCCCATTTTGTTAAAGAGGAAAACGGAAAATCCTTATGATGGTCTAGAGTCCTAAAGAATTCTGCCCCATTGCAAATCTTGCTGACTTCATCTGCTACTACACTCCTCCTATGTCCACTGACTCTGAGCCACACTGGGCTCCTTCATGTTTTTTGACCATGTCAAGCTTGCTTCCACCTCCCTTTCTTAGAACTTACTGCCCTATGCCCAAACACCCACTTGAAGCTTTTGCTCAAATGTAGTCTTTTTCTCAGTTAGGCCTGCCCTGACCGCTCGACCAAAATAAGAATTATTCCTAGCCCCAAATGATTTATTTAATCTTTCTTTGTCCTATTTTTCATTGTACTTATTTTCTCTGATATACTATTTATTTTATTCATCTATTTCTTTATTCTTCCTCTCCCTCTAGAGAACTGAGATAAGGACTAGATCTTGCAAGGTCTTGAGGAACATGATTAGGAAAATGGGAGTTTATGTGTTAAGAGCTTCTGGGGACTTCCCTGGTGGTCCAGTGGTTAAGATTCCACACTCTCAATGCAGAAGGTCTGGGTTCATCTCTGGTCAGGGAGCTAAGATCCCTCATGCTGCACGGTGTTGCCAAACAATAAATAAAAATACAAAGAGACTCATTTCTTAAAAAAAAAAAAAAGAACTTCTGGAAGGGTTTTTAAGCTGTGGAATGACATGATTTAATTTATATTTTAAGATCACTCTTCCGATTATACGAAAATGGGTTAGATGAGAAGAAGGCAAGCAAAGAACCTGGTTAGGTGGCTGCAACCAGTGACCCAGATGAAAGAAGACTGAGTGATAATGGTAGAAATAGAGAATACGGACAGATTCACCATGTATTTTGGAGGTTAATGTAATGTGTTTCTGAAAGCATGTCAGACATGATGGTATATATGATTTGAGGTATATGAATATTTTATTAGAAAGAATATAACAAGCACATCAGACGACTATTATTCCTTGGGATGAGACAAGTCGGTTAAGTGGAAATAATTAAGGAAGTAATAGCCCAGGTGGTATTGTGATATGGTAAAAATCATGAAGCTAGGTATACACTATTAATGGATGTGAGGGCAGGTTAATGTTTTCCCACATTCTGGCTTAAACAACTGCATACAGAGCAAGGAGACAAAGAAGAGGTGAGTCAGGGTTGGGAGAGTTGAAGTTCAACTATGGATAGTTTGAGAAGTCAGTAAGATGTCCAATTAGAGATTAATCCTGTGCAGCTCAGAGGTGGATCTGGGATGAAGATTAATAACTGCTATGATACTAAATCCAAGGGAATGGATAAAATTACTTAGGAAGAAATTAAAGAGAGAAAAAAAGTGCCAGAACCAAAGTCTGAGAAACTTCAAAGTTGAGAAGTCATATGGAAGAAAAGTCAGAAAGAGAGATTGAGGAGGGTTGGTTTGTAAGGTAGGAAAAGGAAAGCCAGGAAAACGTGGGCTCATGAGGCCAAAAGAGTGTTTCACGGAGGGATTGGTCAAGGATGTCAAATCTGCTGAGAGCTTCTCTAAGAGGAGGAAAGGGAAGTGCCTACTGGGCTGAAATATGTTACATCTTTGGCAACAATGATGGGTTTTTAGTGGGGGATAGGAGCCATACTCCAGGAGGTTAAAGAATAAATGGAACGTGGAGGAAAAAACCCAATAAAGAATTGGTACCTATAATGTAGTCCCACTCCGTGAACTATTATCAAAAAAGAAAAAAAAAACTATTGTGAGACTACAATTTTTTTCTTTCTGGCTTTCCCAAGTCTTGAACCTTCAGAACCAGTGATTCCCACAAATCACAGATCACTAATGCCAGTGAAGGAAATATCTGTCAACCTATCTTAGTGACTACTATAAGAACTGCTAATCTATATTGTAGAAAAAGTCAATGGACAAATATTTAACCTTTTTTTCCCCTTATTTGGTTTTCTTTTTGTATCTCAAATGATCAAAGATTTTAGGAATTATTTCTGTGGGCAGAGCAGAACAGGATGATGTGAAAGATAGAGAAATGGGGTATCTGGTTTGATGCTAGCCTTCGAATATTACTAGTTGGTGCATGAGGATAATGGAATAAGTTCATCTTGCCATCTGGCTAATAATGGAAAGTCACAGTGACTGCCAGAAAAGAGCTTCAGAAATGAATGAATTCAGTGAGGTTTAGGTCGGCAATATTTGATCACAAGTATGTCTAGTTCCTAAATGCAGATACGCCACCATTGGCAGACTGGGAATTTCAGAATTGCTTGAGGAACTTAAGAGAAAAAAACAGATCCCCAGGCCTCAACCAGTAGATCCTGACCCAGCAGATGTGGGGTGAGATCCAAGAATTTGTATTTCTGAAACGTTTCCCAGGATTTCTGATATAAAGCCAAACTGCAGGAGTTGGTACTATAGAGTTCCCAAACATAGAGATAGTTGTTGGTAAGTTAACAAGGTAGAGATATAAAATAATGAAATTTTAGCATTTGGAGGACTTTCAGAGAGTATCAACTTGAAACTCCCCCCTTTATTTCCAGTCAGAGAGATTAGAGTCCTGACATACCAGTCATGGCTACAGCTCTTCTTTCTGGCATTTTTATTACACAGACTTCCCTCCCTTACTCTAAGAGTTAACTTATCTAAACAAGTCTTTAAGTAAATATATTTTAATTTGCCTAAAAGGCACTAATTACTTTTTCTACTTTGCTGTTCCCATTTGTTGTTGTTACTGAGCTGCTAAGTTGTGTCTGACTCTTTGTGACCCTACAGACTGCAGTCCTCCAGGCTCCTCTGTCCATGGGATTCCCCAGGCAAGAATACTGGAGTGGGTTGCCATTTCCTTCTCCAGGTTGTTCCCATAAGAGTAGACAAAGTTGAAACTGAGTGAATGCTTACTTAGCTGTGCATTTTTGACTACAGATCTCTTCATAGCTTCCCTAGGTCCCAGTGATCATGAAGGACAGGGACTACAGCTTTTAGATCATATAATTTCTCACAGAAGGAATGGCTGATGTATGACATGTGAAAGCCAGACCATTACCAGGTGAAGGAATTATTAAGCCACCGAAGCAGGTTAAAGTTTCCAGACAACAGGGTTCTATAAAAGAGGACTGAAAAGTTGCTTCAGGGACAAGTAGAGGGAAAAAATAGTCCAACTCCTGCATAGGGTGTGAGCTAATCTTACAGCTGTCACTCTGAGGGTAATTCCTACCTACTATTTATAAATTTAGACTAAGGATAAAAGCACAAGATAACAAAATGTTCCAGATACAATTCAAAATATAATGATATAAATGTCTAAAATGTGTCCAATGGTCGCACAGAGCTGGATACAACTGAAGTGACTTAGCATAGCATAGCATAGCATAGGTAAAGTTTTAAAGTTTACCTTTCTCAAGTAGGACATGTGTTTAAATACACACACAAAGGGTAAAAATGAAATAAAAGACACTGAAAAATTTAAGTCAAAAAGGAAAGTGCTAAACTAAACTAAGATGCTATAAAAAGAAAAATTTGGATGACCGAAATGTAAAAAGTAGAAGTCTAGGACTAATATTAAAAAGTTAAAAGCAAACAACAATAAAAATGCCTCATAATAAATAAATATGAGCTAATAAAAGAACAAAAATGAAACAAAAAACCAGAAGAATTGAGTAAAATAAGATTAAAAAATCATTTTTAAAAACAGAAGAAGCTGCTCTAGTGTCTATCAACAGATGAATGGATAAATAAAATATGGTTTATAAAAGAAGTATTATTCAGCCACTGAAAGGAACAAATTTCCCATATATGCTACAATATGGGTGAACTTTGAAAACAATGTAAGTGAAATAAACAAACACAAAAGGATAAACGTTACATAATTCCAATTATATGAATTATCTAACATGGGTAAATTATAGAGACATAAAGTAGGTTAAAGGTTTCCACGGTTCAGGAAAGGAAGGAGTGGGGAATTCTAGGTATATTTTTTTCAGGTGACAACAGGATTTTGGAAATAGTGATAACAGCTGTTCAACACTGTGATGTAATTAATGTCATAGAATTATACACTTAAAATGGTTAAAATGGAAAATTTTGTTACATATACTCTACTACAATAAAAAAGTAAAGAGACTAAAAATATTAGTATGAAACTAGAAATTAAAATATGAAAATAACAAAATATGCTAAAATATTGCAAGAATATCACTCCTAAACGCAATTTAAGGAACCTAAGGACATAGTAAGTATGCGGTAGGGGAGGTTATGTCAAAGGGGAACAGCACCAGCAGCTTAACTCAGATAACTAGGATGAACACATAACTTGCCAATCTAAGGCACTTTTGGGAGGAAAGGGGACACTGTCATTAACTACAAATGGACAATAGGTGTAGACTGAAACTGTTGGAGGCAACGGAGGAAATGTGCTCATTCTACATACAAGGGCAATAGGTCCTCAAGGTTGAGGTTATGCTTGGGGTCTGGCCAGAGTACAATGGCCCGAAAGCATCTTCTAGAGGAATATAGTGGTCAAGAATGCAAATCCTTTTTTCAATTTTTAACAGAGAAGTAGCAAACTAAGTGGTTTTCACTAAAGTTTACTAATTTTGGATTCATAAAACAATCAGCATATTATTAGATTTTATTAAGAGTTATTATAACAGTCCAGGAATTTTAGAAGGGAAATTATCCTTTAAGCTGCACTGGTAGCACAGANAATTTTTAACAGAGAAGTAGCAAACTAAGTGGTTTTCACTAAAGTTTACTAATTTTGGATTCATAAAACAATCAGCATATTATTAGATTTTATTAAGAGTTATTATAACAGTCCAGGAATTTTAGAAGGGAAATTATCCTTTAAGCTGCACTGGTAGCACAGAAAGGAATTCTTAAGGTGAATCATTTTTTATAAATGTACATTTTTATATATTAGAGCTCTATAAATATATATGTATATATTCTTTTATACTTACATATGACTACAGACAATTGAGTCTGACCATTAAAAAAAATCAAACCAGATTTACTGAAAAAGTTAGTAACTGATCTCCTACCCATTCTTTATTTTTAAGCTAAAATTAATCTTAAAGGCCTACACAGAGGTTAAACAGTCCATACCTTACATAAGAAGTTCCGACTTGGGATGTTTCTTGCTAACTCTGAGATCCTGGGTTTATTCTGCAGACACTTGGTTAGGTGATATTTTTTCAATTTTATTCTATTGTAATAATGATCAGCGAAGTTACAGTGATTCAAGTGCTCTTTCTGCATGCATTTCCCAAGGTGAGGAATACTATACTTCAGAGCTTGGAGAAACAATTTGCTCTTCTGCTGCATGGTATCAAAGTCCCTGGTTTATGCTCCCTTATGGGCTGCCAGCACATGAATGATTTTCATAGGAATGAGTGTACAGCAGTGGGTTCTCAGAGCATCTAAGATCTGCAGTTCTTAACTTTCCCCTTTGGGGCTGTGTACCCCTCAGTTTACAAATAACTGCAGAGAGCTGATAACTCAGGTTAAAAGTATTGAAAACTTGTACAAGTTAGTTTCATTCAAGTCATACTTCTTGGCAGATGTGACTTAAATGTCTCTTTAGTAAGGTCAATCTTATCAGGCTCAAACTATGCAGCACTGATTCTGGTACACACATGGGCAAACTAAAAAAAAACAAAAACAAAAAAACAAAATAAAAATCTGCAATAAATACAAAGACTTAATGGGGACATCTCAGGAACTCTGAGGGCTTTTAAAGGCAAACCGGCTTTGATTTTACATAATTCAGATCTTATCTTTTATGTGTATTGGGTTGGTCAAAAAGTTCCTTCCAGTTTTTCATAAGATGTTATGAAGAAACCTAAATGAATTTTTTGGCCAACGCAATATATGCAGGATGAACTGGAAAAGACTAATTACTGAATAAAGATAGAGAAAGGATTAGTATTTATTGAGTGTTTCCTACATGCCAGATGCTTTTATATACTTGATCTAATTTAAACTTCATAGGAACCTGATACAGTAGCTATTATGTGGATCTTACAGGTGAGCAAACTGTGGCTCAGGGAGGTTTAAGCAACTACCCCAGGTCACCTCTGCAGAAAGTGATAGAGAAATGTCTATCTGCAAATAAAAACAACTGGACTTTGAAAAATGTTAAAGCTCTTTAGTTGCAAAAAACACTTCAGGATGCACACAGGAAATGTGATGCCATCCGTCTTCTGCTGGAAAGCCCGTTCTTTTTAACCTATCTAGCAAGGTAAGTAAGGCTAGTGAGTAGTTAAGTCAGAGAAACCTGGGTTCAGGTCTTCACTCCTGCACTTACCACCTGTGCTCAGCTTCCTCCTGTGTAAAACAGAGATAATGACCCCACTAACTATTCTAAGAATGAAACAGTAAGTTATGTTTAACCCTTAATCAAGTGCCTGGAACGCAGTAACCACTCAGTAACCGTTGGCTACTATTTTTTGGACAGGAAATATCTAGATATGTTGCACACTGTTGAATGTCATCCTGAAAGTCTTCCACAAAATGTTTCTGGGTAGCAAAGGGAAAATACTGCGTCAGCTTTACCACAGCTCGGATCTGCTACGAAGTAGCAAAATAAAGGAGAGCTGAAGTAGGGAATGAGCAGCCGATACCAGCAAAAACAAAGAAATTAAATAAAGTATGAGAAAATAAAAGAAAGGCTCTAAATGACTACATGCCTGCCGGCAGCCTCCATCCATCCATCCATCTTCCACCCGCAGGGAGAAGACAGCAGGTTAACGATGGGGGTAGGGCAGACACACGGGTGTTCCTGGGAGAACCTATTCGTTTTCCCTGTGCATCCGAGGCGAGAGAGTGGTACCATGTGTCACGCAGTTACGTGACATCGGTCAAAAAGCTAGGACTAAAGGACTGAGGGATGGCTGGATGGGGAGAGGAAGAGGTGAAGGGACGAGACCCCCCAGCCTACGCCCCCCAATACGTACGCAAATTGAAAGTCAGCCTGGCTCTAGATACCGAAACGAGTAAAGGCACGCCCAGAGGACCCGAAGCTCTCAGGAAGGAGTGCAGCTGTCACGTCGACCGTGTCCTGCCGAAGACTGCGTTCTGCAGCTAGCAGAACCACTGCCTACCCAGTATCGCCCAGAGCTAGTTTGCAGCACGCGTTCTACGTAACCCCCAACTAGCACGCGCTCTAAGCAGATTCCACCATCTTTATTGTGGTCAGGAATGGATTTTTTTTTTTTTTCTCCTTCTGAGATCAGTATTGTTCAATATACAGATCTTTTGGATCTTTGCTAGTCTTCAGAACTCGAATTGAAACAGGAGAGAGGAGAACAAAAAGGGGCAGGGTCGCGCTAGATCTGCCACAGTTCGCGCACTCTCTGGTCTGCCCTCACTCAAGATGGCCACCAGCAAAATGGTGCAGTGGCGAGAGTCGCGCTGCCCTGGTTGCCAAGGAGACGCGACTACCGGAAATGCGGCATTCGGGGAGGGCGCGGGAGCTGAGGCAGAGGGAGGGAGGCCTGGCGTCACAGGTCCTGACTGGGAAGAAGTAGGAAGGTCCTGGCAGGGGAGAGCTGTGGCGGCGGGATCTCGGGTATAAGAGGCTCTAGCGGAATGGAATCTCAAGTCTCTGACGCCGCCGCCGGTCAAGCAGAGCAGACGGCAGGCGAGGGCCAGGCAAACAGCTGCGCCGCTCCGAGACCCGCAGCCTCGGCGGGTGCCGCCCGGTGGAAGCTCCTGCGGCAGGTAAGGGAGAGCCCTCTTAATTCACTATTGCCTCTGGCCACTCCTCTCGCAAGCGATCTGTAGCTCCTCTACCCTTGGAAGCTCCGGGAGTTCCCTCACAATTTTACCGGGAGCCGCCTGAGGAGCGCCCCCTTGGTTCATCTACGGGTCCCATCAAAAAGGGAGGCATCAGGTGGCATCGGTAGGGAGGGGGCAGCCAGAGCGGAGTCCTGGGAAACTCCAAACTAAGTAGAAGATTCCTTCCTAGACATGAGTCTGCATCTGAGGACTTTTCTTCTTGCCCGCCAGCAGTGGAACCGCCGCTCCGCAGTCCATCCTGCCCTTTTCTGCTTCTGTTTTACTTTCTTCCCCTGGTTTCTTCTCCTTGCTTCTTAACTCCCAGCCTGTTTCTAGCCCCAAATCTGGCCTCTCTTTTGGTGATCAGCGTGGTTGACTGTGTAGGGACTGTGACGTTGCACGTGTTGCTTCGGTTTCTTCCGTGGAGCTGAGAACCAAGGGAGTTGTAAGAGCTGCCCCCGCCCACCCTTTCTCTTCCACGCGACAGTTACTTGTTTATCTTGTGGTTTGAAGTGATCAGTGAAATCCTTGCGTCTCTGTATGTTGTTTACTGGCGGTTATCTTTTCGCACTTCGAAGATGCCACTGTTGCTGGTAACTTCGGTGGTGTGCCAGTTTGAAAATTTTCTTATTTGACATCACTGACACTCACTCCTTGCCAAAGTGCTTGAAGTGAAATCTGTTGTTGATACCTCAGTGTTATGCTTCTGCCTGGGGTTTCCTGCCGAAACCTTTATTCAATAGGACACTTTGCGTTTCTGGTTTGTGTTTTGAGAAGAGTTTCTCAGCTACTGCCACTTTTTTTGATATTGTGTGTTTAGTATTTGGGGGGTTACTTTGTTTGCAGTTGTCTGGAGTCGTCTTTTCATACTGTGGCCCTCCAATGCTGTCAGGACACACTCAAAGACCTTTTCTTTGCTGACACATTGACAGACCTTGCAGAGCATTCATGATCTGGTTTTGCTGTTAATGTTATAGATGGTATTATAGGATAATAAAACGCATGTCCTTATAGATCATTGTTGTAGGAACTTTCTGTAGTGAAGTAAACAAAGTTGAATTACCAAAATAGTAAATTAAGGCTTTAAATGATCAACCAAACCTTATTATGATGACAAGTGATTCTTAGTAAAAACTCTAGTTGACCATCATTTATATTCATTCTGAGTTGCTGTCTACTTTAGCATAAGAGTGCGTTTCAGCCATGGCTGCCATTTGAACTCCCCTCACACTTCGAAATTTAATGTTTTGGTATATTTGTGCTCACTGCTTAGAGTCTTTCTATCATCTTCTCTACTTAATAAATGACTGTTCATTCTTCAGACCTCTGTGTCACTCTCCTCTTATGTGACGCCTCTGCTGACTCCTCTGGGCTGAGTTAGACCCATAGGTGACTCTATGCGTAACCCCTTTTCACATTATTTTATGACCATCTTATTAGAATCCATCTTTCTCACGAGAATAGGAATTCTCCCCGGGGAATGTTATTTTATTAACCTCCATCTTCTGCACAGGGCCTGGGTAGTTAATTTTTAGTAGGTAACTGTTATGTGTTGTGGAAAGCCTGAGAATAAGGACAGTCTTTAAGTGGCCCACAGGATCTTATCCTCAGTGTATTGTATCAGTGAGCTATCACTGAGTAACAAATAACCACACCATCAGATATTAATACATACACATACTGTTGTATGCAACGCCATTACGTACATCACATACTGTTGCATACAACAGTAAGCATTTATTCTGTTTGTGGGCCATTGACAGGCTGCGATCAGCTGAGTGGCTGTAGGCTGCATGCTTCGTCCACATGCCTCTAACCCTGAGATCAGTTAGCGAACATGTTTTCATGGTGATGACAGAGGTATAAGAGAGCAAATGCAACCACTGAAACATACTAATATTTTAAATATTTACTAATATCCTGTTGGTCAAAGTAAGAATCTTAGTCAAAGGGGTAGAGAAAAAAAATTTTTTCCCTTGGAGAGGGCAGGGGAGAAAGTGAATCTTTTTCTGTAATAACTCAATCTACCATGTGTTTTAAACATTTTCAGGCTCTTAGTAAATATGTTTCAAGTGAACAGACCATTTGTATCTTGTGAGCATTCAGAACTGGAAAACTGAGAAATCTGAACAATACTAGAGATATGAATTATTTTTCTTTCTTATGGGACATCTTCATGACATCTGCTTCAGTCAGTCAGTTCAGTCGCTCAGCAATGTCCGACTCTTTGCAACCCCATGAACCGCAGCACGCCAGGCCTCCCTGTCCATCACCAACTCCTGGAGTCCACCCAAACCCATGTCCATCGAGTTGGTGACAACCATCTAACCATCTCATCCTCTGTCGTCCCCTTCTCCTGCCCTCAATCTTTCTCAGCATCAGGGTCTTTTCCAATGAGTCAGCTCTTTGCATGAGGTGGCCAAAGTTTTGGAGTTTCAACTTCAGCATCAGTCCTTCCAATGAACACCCAGAACTGATCTCCTTTAGGATGGACTGGTTGGATCTCCTTGCAGTCCAAGGGACTCTCAAGAGTCTTCTTCAACACCACAATTCAAAAGCATCAACTTTAGTGCACAGCTTTCTTCACAGTCCAACTCTCACATCCATACATGACTACTAAAAAAAAAAAACCTTGACTAAATAGACCTTTGTAGAGAAAGTAGTATCTCTGCTTTTTAATATGCTGTCTAGGTTGGTCATAACTTTCCTTCCAAGGAGTAAGCGTCTTTTAATTTCATGGCTGCAGTCATCATCTGAAGTGATTTTGGAGCCCAGAAAAATAAAGTCAGACATTGTTTCCACTGTTTCCCATGAAGTGATGGGACCAGATGCCATGATCTTCATTTTCTGAATGTTGAGCTTTAAGCCAACTTTTTCTCTCGCCTCTTTCACTTTCATCAAGAGGCTCTTTAGTTCACTTTCTGCCATAAAGGGTGGTGTCATCTGCATATCTGAGGTTATTGATATTTGTCTCGGCAATCTTGATTCCAGCTTGTGCTTCTTCCAGTCCAGCGTTTCTCATGATGTACTTTGCATATAAATTAAATAAACAGGGTGACAATATATAGCCTTGATGTACTCCTTTTCCTATTTGGAACCAGTCTGTGGCTCCATGTCTAGTTCTAACTATTGCTTCCTGACCTGCATACAGGTTTCTCAAGAGGCAGGTCAGGTGGTCTGGTGTTCCCATCTCTTTCAGAATTTTCCACAGTTTATTGTGGTCCACACAGTCAAAGGCTTTGGCATAGTCAATAAAGCAGAAATAGATGTTTTTCTGAAACTCTCTTGCTTTTTCGATGACATCTGCTTATGTCTCCTTTTTTTCTCCTCACAATTCTGTTTCCACTAGGGCTCCAGTGCTATCTCATGGCCCTCTACCTTAACTGTCCGATATTTTCTGTATTTTACAATTAATATTTTTGGAGAGAAAATCTGGTTGACCTAGTTCATCATTTGATACCAGGTCACATGATAAATTGCTGACTTTTGAATCTAGTGCCCACTTGAATCAGATGAGGTCTCGAAGTCTATGGATCAATATCAATAAAGGCTGTGGATATTGTTCTTTTTTCTTCTTTGTTAGGTTTGACTACCTGATGGCAACAATAGCTACCTCATCATCCACCCAGCTAGTGACCCAGAAGAAATAGCCCTTTTCCCTAACACCCAAATCATTTCCTCCAAAACGACTCTAATAGGCCAAGTTTGAACCAATTGCTGTTTCTAGGAGAATTGTGCACTTTGACCTGGGTCATCAGCCCACACTGTGGCAAGGAAAATAACAACCCTGCCATTATTGCGTAGAGTGAGGGAGGGGCCTTTCTCAAGAGGAAGGGATATAGAGCAGATGAAAAAGTAGCAGTGACCCTTACATGCTTACGCACATCTCACAACTACCTACAGAATGAATAACAGGGCCTAGATGTCTGCATACCTGGC
This sequence comes from Neotragus pygmaeus, assembly GCA_006410875.1. NCBI lineage: Eukaryota > Metazoa > Chordata > Mammalia > Artiodactyla > Bovidae > Neotragus > Neotragus pygmaeus. The sequence goes on from SJYV01002182.1 coordinate 1,603,715, forward strand.
TGAAGAATCCGATTAATGGAATATTTTATAGTACAATTTAAATTAAAGCAGTACAATTTAAATTATACATTGGAGACTCAATGCAGAAAGAGACAGGATGATTTCTGAAATAGAACGTAATACAATTTGATTTTAGTCCCAGATCTGCTTATGATGATGAGCAACCTATTTGTACCTTATTTGTAAATGAGGGAGTGGGACTAGATTTCTTTAAGATCTCTTCCGTTTCTGATTATTTTAAAGTGAAGTTACTTTCGAGGGTTAGGAATAAACTAATTGTCTATTTTCTATTATGATTTCCTAACAAAGAATTTGATTTATGTTTAACATTTAAAAACAACTTATGGGGACTTTCCTGGTGATCCAGTGGCTAAGACTCCTTGCTCCCAATGCAGAGGACCTGGGTTTGATCCCTGATCAGGAAACTAGATCCCACATGTTACAATTGAGAGTTTGCATGCCACAACTAAAAAGATTGCTCTTGCTGAAACTAAAGATCCCACAAGCCACTAAGACCTGTTGCATCCAAATAAATAAATAAAATGTTTTTTTAAAATAAAAATAGCTATGTACTGGGTAAGTATGCAAAAATGGGCATCCAAGTGAGATCATCACAGTACATTTATCAGAAAACTGATTCTTACGGTATCAAAGAGAGCAATCTAAAACAAAATATAAACAGTATGTATAGTATGAGCCATTTCAAACTTATTCATAGCTATATGTATATGCATAGATGGATGTTTAACTGTGCTTTTCCCGAATGATAGAATTTTGAGTGGGTTTTTACTCTTCTATATTTAAACTTCTTTTCCAGTGAACCGAGGAAGAGTCCACCACTCAACTCCTCCTTTGATTATTTTCAAACCATTTTTCGTCTATTCCCAGGTGTGTAGTTTTAATTATAACATCTTTGAAATTGGGATATGTCTTTTAGTTGATGGCATCCCAGTCAATAGGCAGCCTATTCTATGTAACATCAGAAGGAAGGAAAAAAAAGAATCTAATAATCAATGATGTATTGAATTTGATGAAATAAGTCAGGGAAAGAGAGAACTGGTTTTTTTTGAGAAAAAAATTGGAGACCATTGACTACCAGAAAAACAATTCCATGTGAGTGACCAAAATCCTTCCCAGAACAAGATGCTGAACAATAGGAGTACCTATTACCTCGTTGACTAATTGAGAAAGTTGGCTAAAAATGTCAGTCATGAAAATGATACATATGCTAAAATGAAGCTACAATCTGAGTGTCAAATTGTCCTAAAAAGTTATAATTAGTTTTCTAAGTTTATACAGCTGTCTGCCCACAATGAAGTTGGTAGTAAACTTTTAAGTAACTTAACTTCTCAAGCAAACTTACCTTTATCTTTCCAAAACATTCAACTTAACTTTTATGGAAGAAATATAAAAATAAAATGGAATAATGATTACCACTCATAATTATTATTTCATTAGTTTTTTGTAATATTTAATGCATGACAATAATAAGAACAGCTGGTGTAAAAAGCTTGTGAAAAAGGCTGATTAACTTGGCAACCAACTCAATGGGGAAGGGCAGGAATGGCACCTAGGGACTATTCAGTTCACATGGCCCAGTCTGAATATTTAATAGAGGGAACGAAGAGGGTCCGTTAATTCAGAGTCAGTTACAAGAGATGCGCTGCGTTTTGTGTCCTGTTTTGCCTCCCAATTCCTTGATAGAAAATGGCAAACAGACACCAAGAAACCATGTCTTAGAAATGGTTGTGCCTATATAGATCTTGCACTGAGAATTGTGGTGTAGATCCCTATGTGAGTGAGGAGTTGAGTGGTGGACTCTTCCTTGGTTTTTATTGGCATCACTAGGGNTTGATAGAAAATGGCAAACAGACACCAAGAAACCATGTCTTAGAAATGGTTGTGCCTATATAGATCTTGCACTGAGAATTGTGGTGTAGATCCCTATGTGAGTGAGGAGTTGAGTGGTGGACTCTTCCTTGGTTTTTATTGGCATCACTAGGGATCACTTTCTACAGCAGCAGCTAAGCAGGGTCATTCGTGCTCTTCCATTCCTTGTTTTTTTTTTTTTTTCTGACATTTTATACATCGTTGTATTTATAAGAATTTTTCACATTATTGAAGTTAAACTTACATTTCAATTGATTATAGAACTTTATACTGCTATATAGTCACAGATGACATAGATTTTTGTGTGCTCTGTGGAACACACTTTAACCTTAAGCATCTAAATTGTAATGCTCACCCCGGACCCCCACGGTTCAAACCTTATTGACATATACATCAGTGACTGGAGGAGATTTTCTTTTTTTATGTTTCTGAGTTATTAAGATTAATAATTGATTTTTATTGGATTCCTTAAAAATATTTAGGAATATGCTTTAGGTTAAAAATGGTGAACGGGAATGTTTTCTTGAATTAGAAGTATGTAGCTTGTCAATCTGCAAACAAAATATTCCATCAATAATTATTTTGAAAGAAATGGACTTTAAAAAGTTTCTTTATTTTTGACTTAGTAGTTATGGTTTGCTGTCTCTAGAGGGCGGGCTTAGTTCCTCCCAGCATGTGGGATCTTCCCAGACCAGAGATCAAACCTCTGTCCCCAGCATTGACAGGCGGATTCTTAACCACTGGAACACCGGGGAAGTCCTTAA
>SJYV01002182.1:1606464-1620294 GCA_006410875.1 Neotragus pygmaeus
CTTTCTTTGAGAATTACCTTGTTGTCATATTGTAGATCATGGAATTTACTAAACTATAAAAGCCTCTTCCAGTTTTATACATGTGTTGATTTAATAACTTTTTACCTTAGTGATTTATAATGACATTACCTTGGCATCAGAGTAATTTAATTAGTGTAAAAAGGCATTTGATTTTTGGACATTAATTGGACAAGATCTGTGGCAATTTATATCTACGTTTTACATTTTATAACAATTTTTTTTGAGAGTAAGCTTTGTTTAGTGATGTGTTTTTCTTCTCATAATCATAGATAACAATAAGACTGTATTTTTGGTAAAAACGTTTAAAACAATGCATCCTTTTATTTATTTATTTTAAAAATTTTATTTATGTATTTCATCTTTGGCTGTGCTGGGTCGTCATTCCTCTGCGGGCTCTTTCTCTAGGTGGGGAGAGCAGGGGCTTCTCTAGCTGCGGTGCGCAGGTTTCTCATTGTGGTGGCCTCTAGGTTGGGGGAACAGGGGCCATTCTCTAGCTGCAGTGCGCAGGTTTCTCATTGTGGTGGCCTCTGCTGTCACAGAGCGCTGGCTCTAAGGTGCACAGGCTTCAGTAGTTGTGGCTCTCGGGCTCTAGAACACAACTCAACAGTTGTGGCGTCGGGGCTTAGTTGCTCCAAGGCACGTGGGATCTTCCTGGATCAGGGATCTAGCCCGTGTCACATGCTTTGGCAGGCAGATTCTTTACCACTGAGCTACCAGCGAAGCCCCACCCTTTTATTTTTAAAGGAAACTCTCAAGTCAAGAGAGGCAACTTTTCTGATGTTCCATTAAAAAAAATCAACCTTATAAACCTTCTATATGACATAAAAATTTTAAGCCTATTTTTTCCCCTCAAGGTATATTATTCATGTTGGTATGGTTTCTTGCTTGGTTCTGATCTTGGTTTGCCTTTATGTACTCAAGGTTTCTTTTCAGATAAGAGAAACAACTCTAGCTATTTTAAACAGAAAAGGGCTTTATAAAGAGAATTAAGTGCTCATAAAGGAACCTACAAAAATGAGTCCCAGAACAACACAAAATCTGGCCTGCCAAGAGAGATGCTGCTGCTCCTGCTAAGTCACATCAGTTGTGTCCGACTCTGTGCGACCCCATAGACGGCAGCCCAAGAGGCTCCCCTGTCCCTGGGATTCTCCAAGCAAGAACACTGGAGTGGGTTGCCATTTCCTTCTCCAATGCATGAAAGGGAAAAGTGAAAGTGAAGTTGCTCAGTCGTGTCCAGCTCTTAAGTACCTCTACCAAAATGAAGAACTTGAGCTTCTTTTTGGGATCATTTCACATTGTCTGTGATCTCTGGTGATAAAGAAGCTGTTTCTGGAACTATAGACTCTAAAAGTACACCTTGCCTGGTCTGTGTTTACCAGCAAAGGTTTGACACTTGTACTGACTCTGTGTGTGTGTGTGTGTGTGTGTGTGTGTGTGTGTGTGTGTGTGCATGGTCTGTGTTTACCAGCACAGGTTTGACACTTGTACTGACTCTGTGTGTGTGTGTGTGTGTGTGTGTGTGTGTGGTGCTCCATTACTCAGTCTTTCACTTTCCACTAAATTAGAGCGTGAACATTGGAACCTCTGCTAAAGCTGCTGAAGATCCAAATGTCTTTAGAACTGTTCTTACTAGCACACATTGCAGAAATGGATCTTTCTTCTTTCCATCTTTCTTTCCGTCAAATCTCATGTTAGTCCATCTGGTTAGCTAAACCAAAAGCACGTCTGAAACTGATTTTTAGGGATCTGGGAAATGTGGTTTCTAGCTTTAGCATAGGAAGGTATCTTAAAGGAAGTGGAAATGTGATGTTTGGTGCCAGGCTACCACATTATCCACAAGAAAAGGTGTTGAAAGTTCAAGCTCTGTAGTCAGATAGCCTGAATTTGCTTCTTATTAGCTTTCTGACCTTGAACAAATTACCATTCCTTTTCATTAGCTTCCTCTGTCACATAATAGGTATCTATCCCATGGGGTTATTTGAGAATTTAATGAAGAGTGTGGTAAGACTTAAATTAATTCTTACTTAGATGTTTGGTGTCATTTGCTGGTGAACAGTCAGACTTGGAGTTTTATTTGCAGTAAAATTTTTATTTATGCATTTTATTTTAAAAATTGTTTAGGACTATTTAGACTTTCAGTTTCTGCTTGTGTCACTTTTGGTTAGTTGTATTTTTCTAGGAATTTGTCCATTTCATCTAAATTTTCAAATTTAGTCTTCATAATATTCCTTTGCATTTTTTAATGCCTGTAGGATCTACAGTGATCTCCTTATGTCCCTGAAATTTATACCTTCTTTCTTTTTTCCTTAATAGCTTCATCAGGGGTTTATCAGTTTTATTAATCTCTTCAGAGAACCATCCCTTGATGTTGTTAATCCCTCCTGCTTTGTTTTCTGCTTTATTAGCTTTTACTCTTTTGAGGACTTAATTTGTTCTTTTTCAAGTTTTTGCAGTGGGTACTTAGCTTACTGATTTTTAGCTTTTCCATATATTTCCCTCTTAGTATGGATTTAGCTACATTTCATGTTTTGAAATGTATTTTTATTATTCAGTTCAAAATGCTTTCTAATTTCCATTGTGTGGTTTTTGATTCATAGATTATTTAGAAGTCTATTGCTTAACTTCCTAGTATATTTAGTTTTAGATATCTTTTTAGTTATCTTTAATTTATTTATGACTACTAAAGTGCTTTGTATATTAAAAAAACTTTAAGGAAATGTCAAATATATGCAAAATTGGAAATAATACTTTAATAGCCATTCAGGTTCAGTTCAGTTCAATCACTCAGTTGTATCTGACTCCTTGTGACCCCATGGCCTGCAGCACGCCAGGCTTCCCTGTCCATCACCAACTCCCAGAGTTTACTCAAACTCCACAATGGCACCCCACTCCAGTACTCTTGCCTGGAAAATCCCATGGATGGAGGAGCCTGGTGGGCTGCAGTCCATGGGGTCGCTAAGAGGCAGACACGACTGAGTGACTTCACTTTCACTTTTCACTTTCATGCATTGGAGAAGGAAATGACAACCCACTCCAGTGTTCTTGCCTGGAGAATCCCAGGGATGGGGGAGCCTCTTGGGCTGCCATCTCTGGGGTCACACAGAGTTGGACACAACTGAAGCAACTTAGCAGCAGCAGCAGCATGACCATTGAGTCANGAAGAGTTGACTCATTGGAAAAGACTCTGATGCTGGGAAGGACTGGGGGCAGGAGAAGAAGGGGACGACAGAGGATGAGATGGCTGGATGGCATCACGGACTCGATGAACGAGAGCCTGGGTGAACTCCAGGAGATGGTGATGGACAGGGAGGCCTGGCGTGCTGTGATTCATGGAGTCGCAAAGAGTTGGACACGACTGAGAAACTGAACTGAACTGAACTGAGAGTTGCTTTACAATGTTGTGTTAGTTTCTGCTGTACAGCAAACTGAATCAACCATGTGTATACATATATCCCCTCTTTTTTGGATTTCCTTCTCATTTAGGTCACCACAGAGTGTTGATCAGAGTTCCATGAGCTATACAGTGAGTTCTCATTAGTTATTGGTAGATATAATTCTAAGGAGGCCCGGGGTACCTGTTTCATGTGCAGGCTTATATAAAATTATGAAATTCTATCATGTGAAATTCATGTTACTGAAATACTAACAATCTGATGCTTGTGTAAATGGCATGAATCATATGTTCTTACTGAGTTTTTCAAGTTTGCAGTTGAGGATGTGCCTAATTATCCCCAGATCTGACTGCTTGGATGTAATTTTTCTTTTCTTTCTTTCTTTTTTTAATTAATTAATTAATTTTTTAAAATTTTACTTTACAATACTCTATTGGCTTTGCCTTACTGGATGTAACTTTTCAATGTCGTTTTGTCTGAACCTGTTGAGTAGATAGAATTTGGAAGTCCAGGCTTAGGTGTAGACATCCATGAATATTTGTTACATCAAACATCAAAAATCATCTTATAGTGGGCGCAAGTTGAAATTGTTGTGAAGTGACTGATGTTCTAGAAAAATCTGTCTGCCCTGAATAGGAGATCTGACTTTGAGCTGAGAGCTTCAAAAATTTGCATTTGATTCAGGAATAATGTCCTCAGTGTTCCCTTCACACAGCTACTCTTTTATCTCCTGTTTGCCGTGAAACTTGAGAAAGTCACTGTACATGACTGTGTGTCTGTCTCTCCTCTGATATCACTTTCCTTTTTTTTCTGAAGGAAGCTTTGGCTCTTTGCTTTTTACTCTGTAGAACCCAGTGATTTCCAAACTCAGTGCTGTGTTTCCATGCATGTGTGCTTTTTTTCCCCCTCAGGTCACTCTTGTAGATAACCTGCAGCCAATGTGAAGATGAGAGATAAATAAAAACATATTGGTGAAAAAGAGTGCAAACACAGTTGCACTGATCTGAATGGCTCTAGAAACAAGAATAAACCCACGACTCTCTTTGTAGAGCATAACACCACCAAACTAGGGCCGTTTCTCAGAATAACTTTCAGGAACGCAAAGTTGGCAACTTGCCCCACGTTGTCAACTTGTGAATCTTACAAACATATTGGATTATTATTGTCAGTCTTCACTGAAGCATATGCCTTGTTAGATGTGGATAGTCCAAGAAGGTGTGTGAAACCTGTCTGGGCTCATGTATGCGGCATTACGGCCTCGTGGAACAAAATGCACTGAACTTCTGATAGATCCGATCTACCCTCACTTGTATTGCTTCTCTTTTTTGTTTCCTACTACTCTGTGAGAATATACAAAAGTGGAAAGTTTTATATGGATATAGATACATATCTACACATATCTATCCATAGATGTCTTTCTGTCTTTATCTACAGATATTTATCTGTCTAGAATTGATGATTGGAGAAGGCAATGGCACCCTACTCCAATACTCTTGCCTGGAAAATCCCATGGACAGAGGAGCCTGGAAGGCTGTAGTCCATGGGGTCGCTAAGAGTTGGCACGACTGAGCGACTTCCCTTTCACTTTTCACTTTTGTGCATTGGAGAGGGAAATGGCAACCCACTCCAGTGTTCTTGCCTGGAGAATCCCAGGGACGGGGGAGCCTGGTGGGCTGCCATCTATGGGGTCGCACAGAGTCGGACACGACTGAAGCAACTTAGCAGCAGCAGCAGCAGCAGCGGCAGAATTGATGGTTTCAAATTATGGTATTGGAGAAGACTCTTGAGAGTCCCTGGGACTGCAAGATCAAATCTGTTAATTCTAAAGGAAATCAACCCTGAATATTCATTGCAAGGACTGATGCTGAAGTTTCAATTCTTTGGTCACCACTGATGTGAAGAGCTGACTTATTGGAAAGGACCTGGTACTGGGAAAGATTGAAGGCAAAAGGAGAAGCAGGCAGCAGAGGATGAGACAGTTAGATAGCATCACCAACTCAGTGGACATGTATTTGAGCAAACTCCAGGAGATAGTGGAGGACAGAGGAGCCTGGTGTGCTGTAGTCCTTTGCACACTCCTCGGTGCAAAGAGTTGGACACAGCTTAGCAACTGAACAACAGTGATGTATCCATACTATCTCTAGATATTTAGATATATGAAATCCAGGTGTGTAATGCAATATAAGCCATTTATGTTTGCCTGTCCTCTCTCTGATCGTCTATATAGAGGACAGACATTAATTACTATACAAGGATATGGTTTCATTGGCAGAGGACGTTCTTGGCACACAGTGAGCCCTAATATCATTATATTAGACTCCACGAGAAGACCAGAGTTCAACTCCTGGCCCCACTCCTCACTAGTAGTGTGGTGTGAATTTTTTCTTGAGACAAATTTTTTATCTGTAAAATAAAGCAAATGATAACCATAACTAATTTATAGGGAGGTTGTTCTGATTAAATGAGAAGCTATATTTGTGAGAAGTTCCTCATACCACGTAGAGAGTTATAGAAATGTTAATTAATTTAATTTAAACATACATTGGCAGTATTTCTCCCCTCTGGCATCTTGCCCGGCCACTGTTCCAGGCCCCAGAGATCTGTGCTGGCTGTTTCTACAAGACAGCGTCGCAGAGGAAGCCTGTGCTGGTGGCTGAGTCCCCCACTTCCATCTGGATGCCTTTGGCATCGTGCAGACATTGTTTCAGCGCTGAAGTCACTGTGTAAGCTGATCTTTTGTAAAAGCCCCCACATTAGGTGAGGGGCTTCCCAGGCGGCTCAGTGGTAAAGAATCCACCTGCAGTGCAGGAGACACAGGTGACGCAGGTTTGATCCCTAGGTTGGCAAGATCCCCTGGAGGGGGGCATGGCAACCCACTCCACTGTTCTTGCCTGGAGTATCCCCACGGACAGAGGAGCCTGGTGGGCTACAGTCCAAGGGGTGACAAAGAGTCAGACATGACTCACACACACACACACACACACACACACACACACACACTAGGATTGAGCTGTGTGTAGTCTGTGCTCATTGTTCAGGCTCTTGTCCTCTAGAAGCTTACCTTCTAAGACTTCCTGACTGACCCACACATCACAGATAATGCTATGGGGAGCCTGCTCTCTCTAATCTTCAGGAATACACCACTGTTCTCCTCCATGGGATTCACATCCTCAAACATCCTGACCGAAAGGCATTGGGAAAATTCAGCTATCAAATAATTATGCTTCAGAAGTTAAAAAAAGAACTAGGGAATACTCTACAATCAAGAAGTTACCATTTAGATTGATAAGTACTTCATGGTGATGGGGTGAGTGATACTATTGGAGGAAGGGATTTGAGTCATTAAGACCAGGCCACCTAAGAATGCCAGAATCATAGGATTGAAACAGGGTAGCAGGCAGAATTCAGGGTCAGGCATCTAACTTCATTCAAAACATGGAGCTCTCACTCTTGAGAGAAAACTCTAATGCTGGGAAAGAACAAAGTTCAGGTACACAATACTAGTGCAAGGGTTTATGTGTGTGTATGGTATGCTCAGTTGTGTCTGGCTCTGTGTGACCACATGGACTATAGCCCAGCAGGCTCCTCTATCCATGGGATTCTCCAGGCAAGAATACTGGAGTGGGTTGCCATTTCCTCTTCTAGGGAACATTCCCTACCCAGAAATGAAACCTTGGAGAAGGCAATGGCACCCCACTCCAGTACTCTTGCCTGGAAAATCCCATGGATGGAGGAGCCTGGTAGGCTGCAGTCCATGGGGTCGCGAAAAGTCAGACCCGACTGAGCGACTTCACTTTGACTTTTCACATTCAGGCATTGGAGAGGGAAATGGCAACCCACTCCAGTGTTCTTGCCTAGAGAATCCCAGGGATGGGGGAGCCTGGTAGGCTGCCGTCTATGGGGTCACACAGAGTCGGACACGACTGAAGCGACTTAGCAGCAGCAGCAGCAGCAGAAATGAAACCCAGGTCTCCGGCACTGGCAGGCCGATTCTTTACCATTGGCATCACCTGGGAAACCCTACAAGGTCTTGTGTAGTCAGGACTAATTGTTGATTTTAAATAGAGGATTGGAAGTTGCCTGACTGCCCCAAGTCAGGAACATCAGACCCTAGACTCAGCTGGTCCTGGCTCTCCACCCAGATTTCCCTCCCCGTGTTTCTCAGGTCATCTGCTCCATTCATTGCACAGAAGAACCAATCCTCTTCCCAGACCATAGCCAGCCAACCAGTGTAGACATGATTGTGGAGCTGGGAGACCTGGGTCTTTGCTCTGCACTGGGGCCAACTAGGAGTGTGGTTCTGAGCCTCTGGCCTCTGGTTTCCTCATCTGTATGAAGAGGGGATTGAGCTAGTTGTCTCCTGGAGTTTCTTCTTGATTACATTTCTCTACCATGGCTATGTTGACTAGGTAGGATGGCTAAGTTCAACTTTCAGTCTTATTGATCAGAAAAGCTTATAATACAGGCAAATAAGTATGAACTTTTCTGTGTATTCAGGCCCCCTCTCCCATCCTTAGATGTATAAGTAAAGCTGGTAGGTTTTTTTTCCATTTACCTGCAAAGTTTGCAAGTGTCCACATGATGATACCAATATAGGGGGCAAATCTTGATGAAGGTGAATGAGGAGAATGGAAAAAGCTGGCTTAAAACTCACATTCAGAAAACTAAGATCACAGCATCCGGTCCTATCACTTTATGTCAAATAGATGGTGAAAAAATGGAAACAGTGACAGACTTTATTTTCTTGGGCTCCAAAATCACTGCAGAGTGTGACTGCAGCCATGAGATTAAAAGACGCTTGCTCCTTTGAAGAGAAGCTATGACAAACCCAGAGAGCATATTAAAGAGCAGAGACATCACTTTGCTGACAAAAATCTGTCTAATCAGAGCTATGGTTTTTCCAGTAGTCATGAAAATGTGAGAGTTGGACCATAAAGAAGGCTGAGTGCCGAAGAATTGATGCTTGTGAACTTTGGTTTTGGGGAAGACTCTTGAGAGTCCCTTGGACTGCAAGGAGACCAAAACAGTCCATTCTAAAGGAAATCAACCCAGAACATTCATTAGAAGGACTGATACTGAAGCTGAAGCTCTATACTTTGGCCACCTGATGTGAAGCTGACTCATGGGAAAAGACCCTGATGTGGGGAAAGATTGAGGGCAGGAGTAGAAGGGGCTGACAGAGCATGAGATGGTCGGATGGCATCACTGACTTAATGGACATGAATTTGAACAAACTTTGGGAGATGGTGAAGGACAGGGGAGCCTGGAGTGCTGCAGTTCATGGGGTCACAAAGAGTTGGATACAACTAACAATAACAACAAACAACAAGTGTACATCACCATGATAATTGTCAGTTGAACAAAGTAATCTGGTTCCTATCTTCATGGAAGTAAGAGTTAAGTGGGACAGCAAAGAATGAATGTGGAAACAAAGTATATATAATTTAAAATTGTGGAAATTACTGTAAAGGAAAAGAACAGAGTACAATAATGAAGAAAATTTCATTTAGATAGGATTATAGAAATGACCTCTCCTTGGAGGTAACATTTAAACTGTGGGAGGAGTGACATTTTGGTTGAGAACTAAAAGGTGAAATAGGAGAGCCAAGATAATCCAGGAGTAAGCACATTGTTACATTTGGAGAAGAACTTGGTGATTGAAGGAAATTAGGGCTCATTGGTAAGCTGTAGCATGATGAGTAAGCAAGGCAGAAGAGAAGATGAGAGGCATGTAAGATGTAACAGGAGACAAATTATCCAGGGTAGGGGCCATGGAAGGTATTTACATGTTATCTAAAATATAACCGGAAGCCACTACAGTTTTAACCAGGGGTGTAATGTAATTTGGGGCTTCCCAGGTGGCGCTAGAACCCGCCTGCCAATTCAGGAGAAATGCAGGTTCAATCTGCATTGGGAAGATCGCTGGTAGGAGGGCATGGCCACCCCCTCCAGTATTCTTGCCTGGAGAATCCTGTGGACAAAGGAGCCTGTCAGACTATAGTCTGTAGCGTTGAAAAGCGTCAGACGTGACTCATGCCACTTAGCACTCACTCATACATGTAATGTAATTTACTTCAGACTTTTAGTGAGTACTGTAACTGTACTTTTAGTGAGTACTGTAACTGTTAGAGAATGAATTAGAGGGGGGAAATAGTGAAACAGAAGATGAGATAAAAGGCTATTGCAGGACTTCAGAGAAGTTTGAACCGTAGTAGTCGCCACTGATTAAGAGTTGACAAAGAGCTGATGATATATTTGATGTGAAGAGGGAGAATTTGGAATCAAGGATGATTCTCTATGGGTCTTTGATATTAATGTGGAGTGAAGACCATTTGCTAAAGGGAAAAGGACTAGGTGAGGAATGAATTTGGTTGGTGTGAGGATCAAGATTTTAATTTTGGACATGTTTGAGATGTATGTGAGATATATGAGTTCACGCTTCAAGAAGTCTTTAGATATACGTGCATGGCGTTCAAAGGAGAGGCTTGAACTAGAGGCTTATATTTGGGCATCATTGGCATATATGTGCTTGAAGTCTTGGGAATTACCAAGGGAGAATATATATAAAGCTGAAAGTACCTAGGGCTGAGACATGCAGTGGAAAAGAAGATGACACATGGAGGCAAAAAATAACTAATGAAAATTAGAAAGATGGAAGGTTCGTTGTCACAGGAACCAAGNTTTTTTTTTACAGTTTAATTGGTTTGAAAACAGGATCCAAATTAAATTCCAAATATTGTTATTGTTGATATGTTTAAGTCTTTTAAATCTATTAATAAATATTCCCTTTACATGTCTCTTTTCCAGCCCTTGCTGTCTATTTTAGAAGAAACTGGGTGTTTTGTAGGGTTTCCCGTAACTTGAATTTTGCTAATTGCACTTGATCAATGAGTTCCTCTACCCCTGAATTTCCTATTTCCCATTAGAGATTTGATGAAACTCAGATTTGATATTTTTTGTTTTGTTTAGTTGGTCAGGATAATGGTGGTGTGAAATTTCATCAATAATCACCGGGACGTGTGGTCATTTCCTTATCATGATTACCTTGGTTCATGAATTCATGAAGGAGTTGAAAATGGTGATGTTCTGTTGTTCTTTCTGCATTTATTACTTGGGCTATTAATTTAAAGAAAAACTTCCCCTCTTCCATTTGTATACTCTTAGTTACAGTTTATATAGGAAAAACAGATAAATACTTGATTCTTTCTATTCAATTACTAGTTTTCAAAATAAGTTGGTTCTTTGCATTCTTCAGTGGTCAGCAGTGAGGCATTTAAAAATTACCATTATGAACTAATGTGTTTCAGTTTAGTTACATTTATTATCTGTGTTAATATTCACAGTATCCTATCTTTGGCCAATGGACCCTTTTCCTATTGTCTCTTGAATCCTTTTGATATAACCTCTAATTCTGTAAGGCTTTCTTGTTTTCTTGTGTGCATGATGTTCCAGGCTTGTCTTGTATAATTCCTGCCATTCTTCCTCAGCTTGCCTGCCTAAGGCAGGCTTGCCTGCCTTATCTTAGTTCTTGTATGTTTAGTCGCTCAGTCATGTCTATCTCTTTGCAACCCCATGGACTATAGCCCACTAGGCTCCTCTGTCCATGGGGATTCTCCAGGCAAGAAAGAATGCTGAGTGGGTTGCCATGCTCTCCTCCAGGGGATCTTCCCAATGCAGAGATTGAATCCAGGTCTCCCGCATTGCAGACAGATTCTTTACTATCGGAACCACCAGGGAAGCATCTTGGTTCCTTAACCAGGGATTATTAAACCCATGCCCTTGGCAGTGAAAGCTGGGAGTCCCAGCCACTGGACTACTAGGGAATTCCCCTTACTTTGCTTTAATAAAAATTGTCATTTAGAGCCAGCAGTATGTACGTTAAGTGAGTTCATTGCTGCTAGTTGGGCATTGGTTTTAGACCTTTTCAGTGGTCGGATGTAGGTAATACATGTATAGTTTTAAAAAATAAAATACATCATTAATTTGTATTATACTTCATTCAGATCCAGAGCTACAGTATTTTTGCTTAACCTCATTAGTCTTAACAGCTGTATTGCCTTTCTCTCTTACTGAAGAACCCAGTTTGCAATGACACCAACAAAATTACTTATTTGATTTATCTTAACACACACACACATACCGGCTTAGAATAACATACTGCTGCTGTCCAGGTATACACACGTGTACGCGCACACACACACACACACACGCTCAGAATAACACACACACACACACTCAGAATAACATACCTGCTCCTGACTAGGTAGTATGCTTTGAAATTCAACTTTTACCCCCTAATTCTACAAACTGTTGAAGATGCTGCTTGTCTTCTCAGACCTTCCTTTTGGAATTGAATGTCTCACAAGAGGAGTGGTCACAAAAGCCAGACTCTTCTCACTAGATTTACCTTGTTAGATGTTAGACTGATAGATCTTCAGTATTGTCTTTGTTCTCTGATGCCCTTGAGTAGTGTTTTAAAATGTTTTCTGCATCTTTTCTAGTTGTTTTCAGTAAGACTTTGATCTGAATTGTCTGCCATTATCAGAAGTGAAAGTCCCCTTACCTCTTAAACATTGAACATTGTATTTACATAATATTTGTGACCACAATATTTGGTTTTATTTGAAGGTTCTGAAACAAAAACACCTGGATGACTGTCTACGACATATATCTGTAAGAAGATTTGAATCATTTAATCTGTTTTCAGTAACAGAAGTCAAAAAAAGGGAAACTGAAGAGGAAGCTGGTGCCTGGGTCCAATATACAAGCATCTTCTATCCTGAATACAGTATTTTCGTAAGGTAAACATCATTTCAGTTAAGGTTTTTTTTTAAGCATTTTTCTCTTGTAAAAGAAAAACAATCTACCAAGAATTGAATTGTTCATTCTATTGAATTTGCAAGCAGTCTTTATCAGAATTTAGGTTTTATAACTTTGTGTTTGGAAATATTGCTTTAACTGGCTGGGTCTTGCTATATTCTCAGAACTAAAGAAGAAAACATTCCAAGGAATATATTGGCATTTGGAGATAAAATTCAAATCAAAGAGTTCATTTAACCGTTCTATCATAACATTTGATATGAAAAAAAGCCAAGTTCTTTTTGAGGCTGAAAGTGAAAACAGACTTTTTCCAAACTACTTTTCAAGTAGTAGTTATTTGAAAAATCAAGCTTTGGTATTTTTCCTATTCATATTTCTTCACTTTCAGAAGAATCTTAAAAATAGGAGGAGAAAAGTCAGCTGAAAACAGTGATATTGTGAAAAGCATACAGACTGTTCTGGTTTTAAAAATCATTAGAAAAGAGTGAAGAGAGTTAAGATACCATTTTTACAGAATTAATTTTTCTCTCACAGTTATAGTCTAGCATGTTGCAACATAACTTCAGGTGTTTGATTTTTATAAAATCTTCCTTTTTTGACAAGATTACACATTTTGAAAGGAAGGGAGAACACATTTACAGTAATTGTAGAAAGAGCAAAAAGCATTTTAAGTGGAAATATGTCTGAATACACTTTAGGTGAGTTTAGGAATAATTTTAAGAAAAATGTTTTCACAAAGGATGTCTATTTATAGTATATGTTGCTTGAACTATTTTAGTTTAAGATATCTAAGCTTTGAAAGATACCATAACAGCTAAATATTTAGGATTTGGATAAAAATTGATTAAGGTGGTCAGAGAAGTACAGCTAGGGTCTGGATTCATAATACTGCTTTACTGAAAACTCTAAATAAGGATAAAAACTTTGGGGTTTGTGTACATTCATTGTGAAATTCTAATTAGAACACCTCAATTGCCTGGCATTTGTGATGGAGGCGATTAGCTTAGTCCTTGATTAGGAAGGAAAGAAAAGTGTATTAAATACTGTATGCCAAGTATAGCACCAGGTGCTTTGATGTATTCTAATTGATGTATTCCTTCCAATAACTCTGTGAAGCAGGAATGAAGATAACTAAACAATTGGAAGATAGAGTGTATAAGGAAGGATATTAAAGAGAAGGAGAAACAGTAAGGTATAAAGTTCTAAAACTTATCTTCTGCCTCCACCGTGATAAGAGGCAATAAGTGTGAACTGTGCCAAGAATAACTTCCTGACATCTTCAAGGCCCTGGTAAGACTTAGTCAGAGAAAATGTGAATTCTTCGGTTCTTAGGAGCTTTCAAAATAAGACGTTGTTCTCCCCTTGGAGAACACTTGGTGGAGATGACCTTGATGTAGAAGCAAGACTCTTCTCCAGCAGTGTGGCTCTTTGTGATATAACTGCTTTTGAAAAAATAAATATTTCTATGTAAATATTACACTAAATCCTATAGAAAGATTCTTTATAGAAAGAAGACAGATAGCTGAGCTAGAATTTTGGCACAATGGCTGCCAAGATTTTTTCTCTTTTTTTCAAACTAGCTGGTATCTCTTCACAT
>SJYV01002182.1:1620351-1651287 GCA_006410875.1 Neotragus pygmaeus
TCAAGAGGCTTTTTAGTTCCTCTTCACTTTCTGCCATAGGGTGGTGTCGTCTGCATATCTGAGGTTTTTGATATTTCTCCTGGCAATCTTGATTCCAGCTTGTGCTTCCTCCAGCCCAGTGTTTCTCATGATGTACTCTGCATAGAAGTTAAATAAACAGGGTGACAATATACAGCCTTGATGTATTCCTTTTCCTATTTGGAACCAGTCTGTTGTTCCATGTCCAGTTCTAACTGTTGCTTCCTGACCTGCATACAGGTTTCTCAAGAGGCAGGTCAGGTGCTCTGGTATTCCCATCTCTTTCAGAATTTTGCACAGTTTATTGTGATCCACACAGTCAAAGGCTTTGGCATCCTAAAGAACTATAGCTGTAAGTTATATAGGGGAGCATGTAGAAGATTGTAGATGTATTAGCAACAACTTTTTTAAATCACCACTGGAAAGGTAACAGACTCAATGACCTATTGACAGTTGGGTTCATTTGTTTATGAAGAATAGTATCTTTTATAACTGTTAGTAAAATAGCAGTTATCAAATATTTAAAGGGCCATCAGGTGAAGAGAGATGAAAAGGAACAGAATTAAGATCAGTGGGCAAGATACAAAACATTTGCCCCCTGGCATGTAGAACTCCCTATAAATGGAATGTGCAGACTTGAAAGTTGGTTAGTTCTTTGTGACTAAAGTTCTGAATTTGTTGGGCCATTAAAGAGGAAATTATGTGTCATGGAGTGTGGTTATGGAGGTTGATTACTTATTTTTAGTTTTAGATTCTTGAAGTGTGGAGTTTTGTTGTCTCTAAAAAGATAAATAATTTATGTCACACATATAATTAAAATAATAAAATAATCATTAGTACTTTAAAATGTAGATTAATCATCAAGAAATGTCATTGCATTAAATATCCCGAAGACTAGTCTGTTCTTTTCCTTCTCCCTCTGTTGGGCAGCTGGAGAAGGAAATGGCAACCCACTGTAGTACTCTTGCCTGGAAAATCGCATGGACAGAGGAGCCTGGTAGGCTACGGTCTATGGGGTTGAGGAGAGTCGGACAAGACTGAGTAGCTTCACTTTCACTTTTCACTTTCATGCATTGGAGAAGGAAATGGCACTCCACTCCAGTGTCCTTGCCTGGAGAATCCCAGGGACAGGGGAGCCTGGTGGGCTGCCGCCTATGGGGTCGCACAGAATCGGACATGACTGAAGCGACTTAACAGCAGCAGTAGCAGCTCATGGGCAGAAATACTTTAAAAACACAACATGGAAAGGTTTGTTAGTATTCAGTATATTACAATACATAGTCTCAGCTTTAAATAATTAATAAATGTTAATATGTCAGAGTCATTAAAGAAAATGCTTTATTCCTTTCTAGGCACAATAGTGGATCTTTGAATGTTGAAGATGTTCTTACCAGCTTTGACAATACAGGAAATGTCTGTAAGTTATATACTTACTTTATACAAATAATTTTAGTATTTTAAAAGTCAATTTTTAATAGTTTTTTTTTTCAGTGTTTATTGACTAGCGTATGTATGTAGGTGTATCATAGAAACTCCTGCTGTTTTTAGCTGCATAATAAGCCTCATGTAAGATGTACCTACTAAGTGGGATAAGGCAGTTTTTATAAGGTAGGTTTTATACTTGGCAGTTTTGTGTGTGTAAGACCCACCTGCATTTTAATCTTGGTTCTGAAATTAATCTTGAGCAATTTATATTGTCTCCAGGGCCTCATTCTTTTTCATGTCTTAGAACTGAATATAATGTATATAAAGTGTATAATGTACTACATTCTCATAGTTTATACTCAGTAAATGAAATTTTTTATTATTACTTGTGATGAGTACCTCTAAAGCATTTAAGTTTTTTCTTATAATGAAGATAATATTAAGGATTATTTTGATGTAGTAAAATAAACTATTTTGATTGAACTAAGTAGGACAGAAGGAACCCTGGATTCTTTAGTAGTATCCCTTATGTTTCTTGTTTCCATTTTGACCTTTTCAGTTAATCAGTCCAACAGAGGGGCTGTCTCTCCCTTCTTTGCTGTGTTTTGGGTGTGTGCATTTCCACTTCTTGCTTATTCTCGGTTTCACTGGAGAATAAACCCAGAACAATTTTCCTTGTTGCTAATATACTTTAATAGAAAATTTCTGTTTTATTCATTATTATAATATTATAGAATATATTATGTTTTGATCTAAGCCTTTAATTACATCATGATGGATTTTTCCACTGAGAAATCATATAATCATAATGTCATACAATGAGAGAAATCAAACAAGTGTATCTTTATATCATGATATTAAACAATATACCATGATAGAAGCTGTGCACTTCTTTCTGTGTGCTACATAGGCTATTTTTTAAGATAGTGGATTAGCAATGAAAATATGACCATTTTAAATGTAAAAATTATCTTCAAGTGCTTTTCTTCTCTAAAGAAATTTTAGAACTGTAACCACTTATTGTATGAACTAAAATAACATACTTAGCAAGAAGTACTCATTTTAGATCAGCATAGAATAATGTCCAGCAATACTCAGGCAATAATCTTGTTCTTATGCTCACATTATGGCAAGCTTTTGATTGCCGAGAAAAATATTTATGTATTTTGTCACTAAGAAGTCTAAATATCCTAAAATTATCCTAAAATATTTAAAATAATGTAATTTTATTTTTTGTGGACAGTGATAGGCATACCTTTTATTTTTTATATGCTGATGCTGGCTGAATTCTTTCCCAATATTTTTACTGGGGGCTGGAGCAAGGTCTGGGTTCAGTTCAGTTCAGTTCAGTCGCTCAGTCATGTCCGACTCTTTGCGACCCCATGGACTGCAGCACTCCAGGCCTCCTTTCCATCACCAACTCCTGAAGCCAACCCAAACTCATGTCCACTGAGTCGGTGATGCCATCCACCCACCTCATCCTTGGTTATCCCCTTCTCCTCCTGCCCTCAATCTTTCCCAGCATCAGGGTCTTTTCAGATGAGTCAGCTCTTCACATCAGGTGGCCAAAGCATTGGAGTTTCAGCTTCAACATCAGTCCTTCCAATGAATACCCAGGACTGATATGCTTTAGGATAGACTGATTGGGTCTGGGTAAGGAATGCTAATAGTGGTTGAGACATTCTCCTTTAGTTCTTTGATAATGTAAATATCATTAAGTCAGGCTTTGCTGTGCTTAGTCGCTCAGTTGTGTCCAACTCTTTGTGACTCTATGGACTGTAGCTTGCCAGGCTCCTCTGTCTATGGGAATTCTTCAGGCAAGAATACTGGAGTGGGTTGCCATGCCCTCCTTCAGGGCATCTTCCCAACCCAGGGATCGAACCCAGGTCTCTAGCATTGCAGGCGGATTCTTTCCTGTCTGAGCCACCAGGGAAGCAGGTCAGGCTTATGCATGTGTAATTTAGGAACATCATTCTAAAATGCTATATGTGAATTAAAAATTTTTTTTGTTTTTTGGCCATGCCACATGACACGCAGGATCTTAGTTCCCCAAGCAGATGTGGAAACCACACCTCTGCAGCAGAAGTGCAGAGTCTTAACCACTGGACTGCCAGGAAGTCCTGAATATGGATTTTTGGTTTGGTAATGTGAAAATCAAGTATTTTTCCCAGTGGCTCAGTATGAAATAGGGCCACTAGCTGGCAGCATTATGTAAAAAAAAAAATTTTTTTCTTAAGGTCTAAGCTATTATTTTGTATATGAATAATACATATATACTTCTCAAACATTTTTTCCCATCAACTTGTCTGCACCTACCTTCCTCTTCAAGTTGTTCTTGCATTGACAAATGGATAAATTGTATGATTAAGTTTTTTTTTTTTCCACTGCTGCCCATTGTTTGGTAGAAAGACTTGAGTCTTTGGAATTAGAACCACCTAGTTTCTTGGTTCTGAAATTAATCTCGAGCCGTTTTGTATTATCTCTAGGAGCCTTAGAACTGGATATAATGTATTGAAGTGTATAACATACTACATTGCTCATAGTTGATACTCAGTAAATGAATCTGTTGCTATAGTGATGAGTATCTATAAAGCTTTGCAGTTTTTTTCTAATAAGGAAGATAGTATTATCAAGGATTATCTTGATGTTGTAAAAGTAAAGTATTTTGATTGAATAAGGTGGGAAAAATAGATCAAGTTACAGAAATAGTAATTTTACTAAAATGTTTTGTCATAAATATGGTCTTAAAAACTTGAATGTATAGCCTAAGTAATAATTCAATAACTTCTAATAGAAGAAGAGATAAAAATAAAGCTTATTAAAGCATGTTTTGTAGTATTTATATTACTCTTTAAGAAAAATCTGTAATGATATTTCAACTTAATGTAAAATTGGTTAAGTCCTGTTAAAGTAAGTCTTGATTATAACTTTCATATAGTTTTTGTCAAGGCTTAAAGTGATCAAGTTTTTAAAAAGTGGTTTTTCACTTGATGTCTCAAATATTAGATTGTACTGTAGTAGTGACATTAGGGGCTTTCTAGGTGACTCAGAGCTGAAGAATCTGCCTGCCAATGCAGGAGACACAGGAGACATGGATTCAGTCCCTGGATTGGGAAGATCCCCTGGTAGGAAATGGCAACTGACTCCAGTATTCTTGCCTGGAACATTTCACGGACATAACAGCCTGGTGGGCTACAATCCGCGGGGTCGCAGACTTGGACACCCTTGAGCAGACACAGTGACATTAGATTGAGTTTGTGACAGGAAGGCCCAGCAGAGGGCACTACAATCACAAGTCTAGCTCACAGCTCACCGCTCAATATAATTGGAATAAATAACTTGAATAGTAAGCCTAAGCTTTCATCACGTAAACAAGAAAAATGTATGTTTAAACGTTTATCTCTGATTTATTTCCTATACATTTACTATATTCAGCAATTCACTAATAAATAGACTTTCTTGACTGATGTGTTTAGTTCATTTTTTAATTGTAAGTATCAGTTTAATTTTCATACTTCTAGCTTTAAATACAGGAATACTTTTTGTCTTGTTAATCTTTATAGAGAAGTTTCTATACAGGAAAAGCACTTCCTAAATCATCACCGTGGTAGAACACTACTATCATGCTGAAGAATATTTGGGATGAGGGAAAAATGTTTTAAATATGATACCAGGAGAGAACCAGTAGGTGGAATTATCCATTTATTCAGGAATTAGTTTTTGGGTTAACATAACTTCCTGATAATAAAAAATAATTTAATTAAAGTACTTTATAGTTAACAACCCCCTGTACGTGTTTATACAAAACATACATATGAGAATATATATAAAATATATTTGTGTTTACTGGAACCATTAATCTCAATTTCCAGTTAACTTCAAAAAAAATAATGCTTTTATTCATTATAAATTTTCAAAGAGGAGAGGATCAGTCTTACTGCTTGAAGTTGTTTGTACTCTCATCAAAAAGATTTGGAAAAATCTTTAATTTTGGAAAATAAATGAAACCTCTAGATATTTTATTTGGTGATATATTAGAAAAGAAAATATTCCTTATGTTTGCCTCTATTATTTTAAATGTATGGCTTGCAAAGTGTTTTATGTTTTTGAGATATCCTTTCAGTATTTGCATTCCTTTGAATGTTGTAGGGAGAAATTAAAATGAATCTCACACAGTCTTTTGTGCACAATAATTCACTGCTCTATAGGATACGACCCCAGTCTTATTATTATATACTTATATTTGCTGTTGTGAAAAACAAATTATTTTGAAAGTCAAACTTCTTTTTTGCTTACCTCTAACTAGGGATGGGTGTGCATATTTTGTCTTTGGAGTCTGGTACTTGAGAACATACTTCTTTTTAAAGTATCAAAGCTACTTTGTGGAAAGATCGTGTCTGCTATTGATCCATTGTGCCTGGAAAGAGATGCCATCAAGCTCCCTAGGGATAAGTATAGGATGCATCCTTCACTTCAGACGAGGTGCTGGCTTCTTTTATGTTTCATGTAACATGTCACGCAGATACTTTGGGTCACAAGAGAGTACTCTGTGGCAGATCGCTGGCTTCTGTTTTCTCTGCAGGCTGAGCCTCCTTTCCAGCCAGTCCCTGACCTCCAATCAAAGAAACCCCATNATGAGAATATATATAAAATATATTTGTGTTTACTGGAACCATTAATCTCAATTTCCAGTTAACTTCAAAAAAAATAATGCTTTTATTCATTATAAATTTTCAAAGAGGAGAGGATCAGTCTTACTGCTTGAAGTTGTTTGTACTCTCATCAAAAAGATTTGGAAAAATCTTTAATTTTGGAAAATAAATGAAACCTCTAGATATTTTATTTGGTGATATATTAGAAAAGAAAATATTCCTTATGTTTGCCTCTATTATTTTAAATGTATGGCTTGCAAAGTGTTTTATGTTTTTGAGATATCCTTTCAGTATTTGCATTCCTTTGAATGTTGTAGGGAGAAATTAAAATGAATCTCACACAGTCTTTTCTGCATAATAATTCACTGCTCTATAGGATACGACCCCAGTCTTATTATTATATACTTATATTTGCTGTTGTGAAAAACAAATTATTTTGAAAGTCAAACTTCTTTTTTGCTTACCTCTAACTAGGGATGGGTGTGCATATTTTGTCTTTGGAGTCTGGTACTTGAGAACATACTTCTTTTTAAAGTATCAAAGCTACTTTGTGGAAAGATCGTGTCTGCTATTGATCCATTGTGCCTGGAAAGAGATGCCATCAAGCTCCCTAGGGATAAGTATAGGATGCATCCTTCACTTCAGACGAGGTGCTGGCTTCTTTTATGTTTCATGTAACATGTCACGCAGATACTTTGGGTCACAAGAGAGTACTCTGTGGCAGATCGCTGGCTTCTGTTTTCTCTGCAGGCTGAGCCTCCTTTCCAGCCAGTCCCTGACCTCCAATCAAAGAAACCCCACCATCCCCTATCTCTTCTGAAAGCAGTTTCTCTTTCTCCACCTCATCTCTTTCCTCACTGAAATGATCTTTTTTAAAAGATGATTCTCTTCAGCCCTTAATCCAAATTTTACTGCATAGTATATAGTACGACTATTTGCTATCTGTAAAATGTCTTTGGTGTGAGGAATATAATTGCTTCATTTGAACTCTCTCTCTTTTTTTTTAATCACGTTGTCCTTTTGACAGCATGGACAGATGATTAATACTTCTCATACAATTTATTGATACAATATAATGTGTATAAGCCATTAAAGGCTTTGGAAGTCAATATTTACTGTATATTATTGCAATAATCTACTGTGTATCAGGAGTCCTGGCTAGCACAACAGTGCCACTTAAGTTTAAGAAATGTATTGGTAACATTCCTTCTGCTATTCTTTGAAATAATTTTTTTTCTCCTCGCTGAGCTACACAACAGAACTTTGTGATGTTTTGTCATGAGACATCAACCTAGAGAAATTTATAGACTTTCTACCTTGTATACTCTTACATGTGAAAATGGTGATTTTTTTTTCTCCCCAACAAATCCTGGGTCTAACCTGGACTTTTAATGCACACAGCTGCAGTCTCCTGCTTCTTGGTTCTTTCTAGGGGTCTCATAGTGGGACCTGTTTTGTGATATATCCAAAACTCATCTATTTTGGGTTAGTAATTAAGCAAATATTCTTGTTGAAATACAAAATGTTTTCAATTTCTACCTATATTTGGGAGACCAAAGTTGACTGTCTCTTGGGAAATAAAATCCAAATTTTTAGTTTTTCTTTTTCATTTTTATTGTGTTATGTAGTTAAGGTCTGTAATATTGGTGGAATTATTTCAGCTTCAGGAGTGTCAGATTGGATTTAAAGTTTTTCCTCATTTAAATAAAGGCATATTGTTTTTAATATCTGTGTATGTAGACATATATACATTTATGTAGGTGTATGTATATATTCTTGGTAAGAGTGTTTGATTAAAAAATGAGAACTTTGGGCTTTTGTGGGTAATTGCTCTATTTTTAACATAGTGGGGTCATGGAAGCATTCTGGAATATGAAGCTGAGGGTTTTAGCCCTGCCAGTTACTTGCTGTGTGATTGTAGGCAAGTTTTTAAACAGATCTTAACTGCTTAAAATTGAATAAGAAACAATAACTACCTTTTAGTGTAGTAAACATAATATTTAAGTAATGTGAAAATACTGTGTAAACTGTAGGTAATATTTGTATTAGTATTTTGTTGTTAATACTAATATCATGTCTCATTTATTCTAAGACCCTTTCAATATCTTTGATATTGGAAAATAACACAAAATGGGAAATATTTTTGTGTTTTAATGTTTTACGTTATTTTGTACATGAAAACATAGTGCAAAGTCACATTATGAAAAGTACATTATATGTAATATGAAATATGTATTATGAAATCATGTGTAATATGAAATACATATATAAATCAGTGTTTTAGAAAAGCAACTTCAGAAAGACAAAAATATATGTGATTTATTATGTGATAAAGATGGAATTTCAGTAGGAGTGGAAAGGATGAATTCTTCAGTAAATAGTATTGTCTAGGAATTTAGAAAAAAATATCAAATCTCTTCCTTTATACTATGTAATTACCAAAATTAATTTAAGATAGTTAAATATTTAATGAGCAAATTCAAACACTTCTAGATATTTCAGATGAATACTTTTAAGATATTGAAATAAGTAAGGCCTTTCTAAGTGTGACCCAAGTCCTATGAATTTAAAAATAGATTGACTAAATAAAGATTTAAAGTCACTTTATTCAAAAAGTAGCAAAAAAGTTGAAAGAGAAATGACAAACTGGTAATTATTATTTATAACATATACACAGACAAAGATGTATTCTCTTTATTGTGTGAAGAGCTCCCACAAAGAAATAGCAAAAGCAGGCTGTAGATCTATAAGCAAAAGACAAAGTATAGTGAAAATTAGAAAAAAGTAATTCACAAAAACAATGCCAATGCTCTATAAAGACATCAAATGATTATTTTTACTAGTAAAGAAGTAATGAAATGCAATTAAAACAGTGAGAATTATTATCAAATTGGCGAAGATGAGCAAAGATAAACAATAATCAGTGAATTNCAAAGAGTTGGACATGTCTGAGTGACTAAACTGAACTGAACTAAGTATCGATTCATTTGAATCCTTGCTGCTGCTGCTACTGCTGCTAAGTCGCTTCAGTCGTGTCCGACTATGTGCAACCCCATAGAAGACAGCCCACCAGACTCTCCCATCCCTGGGATTCTCCAGGCACGAACACTGGAGTGGGTTGCCATTTCCTTCTGAATTTTGAATCCTTCAATTCAGTTCAGTTCAGTCGCTCATTCGTGTCCGACTCTTTGCGACCCCATGAAATCACAGCACGCCAGGCCTCCTTGTCCATCACCAACTCCCAGAGTTCACTCAAACTCATATCAATTGAGTCGGTGATGCCATCCAGCCATCTCACCCTCTGTCATCCCCTTCTCCTCCTGCCCCTTAGTCACACTCAAATGAATCCATCGATTCTCTGTGTATTCAGTATATATAACAGGTAAATCTGTGCCTCAGTTTTAGAAGATGTATACTACAGGCCCCATGAACTAATAAAAACTGAATGTAGAACACATGCACATTTTGATTAGCTAATACAATAATTGAAAAAGAAAATTGAATTACTGCCAAGATTTGAAAGTAGGAAGATTCATATAACAACCTAGATTTTTAATTTCTCTTTGAGGAAAATAATGATCTAGTGGTCTGATCGATCTCACATGGTAATGATTATCTGGAGCTGAGCAGATTCTCCATTTTGCCCCCTTACCATCACACCTGTGGGTGTTTGAATTTGCAACCTCTGATACATATTATGTATTTGGATGCACTTAAAAGCAGATTTATTTTTCTGCATTTTCAGATTATTTAGTTATATATTTAAGAAGAGTCAATTCTGATTAGTCATTTTGTTTATTAAAGCTAATTAAGTAAAATGCTTATAAATTCTTTGGAGTCAGCTTTTTAAAATTCAACAGGTTAGTCATTCATTTTTGGAAAATATTTTTCCCATACTATCTGAGTCTAAGTAGCTATTGGCTAATATTTATGTTGTTATATTTAATAGAAAACAAGATATTATGATATTATTTTAAATATTTTTCAACAGTCAATACCTATAAGAAAACATATTTTTGAAGCTTAATCATTTCAGTAAAATTATAAAATCTATTAAAAAATGAAACTGAAAAGTAGTATAGAGCTATAAGAGAAGTTTTAAATGTTGGTGGGTATATGTATGTATATATGTATTATATGTATATGTGTGTGTATTTATATATATAAGATATATAGTTAACTTTATCTTCATTTATATCTCCTGTATTTGTAGACTGGAAAAAGAAAGAGCAATCTCAACAATGTTTATTAAGTACCTATTATGTGCTGTCCTGCATTTTCAATTCTTAAATGATTTTTAAACTTTGACCTGCTATAAAGGAATAAAACATTTTTTTCTATACACGTTGAAGAAACTACTGTGTATTAAAATCTGGATAAATATCTCACTGTCGGATGCATCTAGGTACATGGACGATCTCTGTGAACTATGTCTTAAGTCTCATCAGTAAATATCTTTTAAGAATAATTTAAAATAGTACATTGCTTAATTAGTGAAGAATGCACTCTGATACCAAGTTTTAGAATATTGGCAAGAAAATGACATGAGTTACTCTAACAATGTTAAATATAAATTTAATGGCATGGATATGCTATTTCAGGACATAATTTTATTTGTATATTTTTAAGGCTTAAAATATTTTCAGTTAAAATTATCTATATGTAGACCTTCTTTTTCATGTGTGTGAAGTCTTTATACCTCAACTTTATACCTGCTGCAAACCTTTCAACTTGAAATCTCCCTTCCCTGTCATCCTGGGGATTCTTATCATTTCTGTTTTTTTGTTGGAATTCATTTCCCAATATGGAGGCTTTTTCTTTCTTTATTCCATCATTTGGGGTGATGATAAACTTCAGTAGTAGGTCCCTGAGACAGTAAGGGGAAGTAATTTCTGAGTATCTTGTGATACTTTGGTTGGAAATAAAATAATAAAATTTGAAGTAGTTTCTCCTTCAAAATTTTACAGTAATATATTGCAGCTTCTAGTGTTGCATTCAAGAAGTTTGCTGCTACTGCTACTGCTAAGTCGCTTTAGTTGTGTCAGATTCTGTGTGACCCCATAGATGGCAGCCCACCAGGCTCCCCCGTCCCTGGGATTTTCCAGGCAAGAACACTGGAGTTGGTTGCTATTTCCTTCTCTAGTGCATGAAAGTGAAAAGGGAAAGTGAAGCCACTCAGTCATGTCCGATTCTAGCGACCCCATGGGTTGCAGCCTACCAGGCTCCTCTGTCCATGGGATTTTCCAGGCAAGAGTACTGGAGTGGGTTGCCATTGCCTTCTCCTTCAAGAAGTCTTATGCTATTCTATTTCTTTTATCTTTTTTTATGAAAATGTTAGTTCTCTCTGGAATTTGACAGAATCCTTTCTTATTTTCCCTTTTCTAAATTTTATGATATGATATCTTGGTGTGACTCAGTTTTCAAACACTGTATTGGACATTTGCTGGGTACTTGGTGTAAAAAGTCATGTTTTTTAGTTCTGAAAAGTTTTCTTGAATTATTTCTTTAGTGGTTTTCTCCCTTCTGTTTTCTCTGTTGTCTTGGAACTTCCATTTTTCAGATATTAGGCATCCTGGACAGATTCGCTATCTTTTCATCTTCTGCTTTGCATATTTTTGACTTTCTATACTCTCGAGGTTACTTTTTAATAATAGAGGTCTTCATCAATTCTCTGACTCTTTGCAACCCCATGGACTGTATCCTGGCAGGCTCCTCTGTCCATGGAATTCTCCAGGCAAGAATACTGGAGTAGGCTGCCATTTCCTTCTCCAGGGGATCTTCTGGACCCAGGAACTGAACCCACATCTCTCGCATTGGCAGGCAGATTCTTTACCACTGAGCCACCTGGGAAGCCCATGTACATATATATATATGTAAATGTACACATACATCAATCTCAGTATATTCTATAACAACATAAAACCATCTAGTTAAATTTTAAAAACTTTATTAAGTAGACCACATATGGTTCTTGTCACATGTACAGTAGAAAAATATTTCCAGTTTAAACATATTGAGATGAATCACCAAGGCTTTGCACATGTTTTAGGAATTCTCCTCCTCCTCATTTCTGAATCTCTCTTTAACCTTCATGATTCAGCTCAAGTGTCACCTCCTCTTTCAATTATTTTCTGACTCACCTAAGCTACACTTCATTGGTCCTTCTTATGTTTACTTGTAGGCTTAAAGAAAAGAAAAAAAGAATATACTATTAAAGCATACTACCTTGTATTATAATTGTGTTTAAATTACTCACTGAACTATAAGCTCCTAGAGGCAGGAATGATGTTTTGTGTGTATCAGTAGTGCTTGGCATAAAGTGAATTAAGTCTATAAGTGCTTTGTGGATTAGTGAACTTAATATTTAAAAAAAGAAAAACACATTTTAAATAAATTAGGATATTAAAATAATTTACTTTAGAATTCCTTTAAATAGCCCATATCTGTTGATGTTTTTGAACTGTGGTGTTGGAGAAGACTCTTGAGAGTCCCTTGAACTGCAAAGAGATCCAACCAGTCTATCCTAAAGGAGATCAGTCCTGAGTGTTCATTGGAAGGACTGATGTTGAAGCTGAAACTCCAGTACTTTGGCCACCTGATGTGAAGAGCTGACTCATTTGAAAAGATGCTGATGCTGGGAAAGATTGAAGGCAGGAGGAGAAGGGGATGACAGAGGGTGAGATGGTTGGATGGCGTCACCGACTGAGTGGACATGAGTTTTGGTAAACTCTGGGAGTTGGTGATGGACAGGGAGGCCTGGCATGCTGTGGTCGATGGGGTCACAAAGAGTTAGACAGGACTGAGTGACTGAACTGAACTTAACTGCAGTGCTCTTAGAATTTCATTCTATAAATTTTCTTGAGGAACACATTTATGTCTGGTGACTCTTTTGCATATCTGTGTACATATACAGGCATTCTGTATTGTTGTACTTTAGTAGGAACATATATTTAAAAAGAAAGAAACGTTATTTTGTTATACATTGATGATATTTTCTAAATATATTTTTTTGGGAGAACACTAAGTGGCTATTCACCTAGCTTTCTGGTCAGTGCATTGTATTTTAAGCAGCTAATTCCAAAATACATTCCAATAGCATGTCCTGTTCCTCATGAATTACTATTTCTTTACTTAAATTTCCCACTTGGACCACCAGCAATCCCTTAAGTACTTTTCCTACCAGCTAATGCTAGCTTTTAAAAATCTACTTAATGTTACTCCTTTCTTTCTCTTTGTTGCCTCTGTCACTTAATATACCTGTATGCCTGCCTGATATTGTTCATTTCAAGGTCTTTTTATGCTTTTAGGATGATCTTTCTTCGTCTCTTTCTACTGTTTTAGATGCTTTGATTCTGCTGTTTCTTGATTGCAAAGAGCTTAATACAGGGAGCAGGTGAATATTATGGGTGACTTTTTAAAAGTTATGTACAATATTAAAAAGAATACAAGAGCTGGTGTTTACTATATAACTAGTGCTTCAGAAAGGATTTTGATAAACTTTTAAAGCTGTTCATGGAGATAGATCTATTACAATGGAATTTGTTTAAATTTCATGGATAAGGGGAAAAAGGGAATGTTAAATTTGCCAATTGTTAAAGTTGAATGATGGATAAGTGGGAGTATATTATTTTCTATTCTCTTCATTTTTGTGTATATTAAAACATTTCCATATAAAGTGTAAAAAAATTAAAGTTTAATTTTTCACTGCTTTTTACACATTTTGGTATCTGTCCTCAAGTGCATAAGGACACATGTGCAGGAATGTTAATTGCAGTATTATTTGGGTTAAAAAGGAAAATAACCTGGAAATAGTTCTCTGTTTTGCAGCTGAATATCTGGTCGCATATCAGGGGATGGAGAAACTGAGCAAATAAACAAACACATTTGAGGATAATGAGAGCTAAATTTTCAGTGTCAACATAGGGACTTATAAATATGGAAAGACTGGGCTTAAGCCATGTGGTGTTGAATTAGAATTGGGAGTATAAGAATCAAATTATTGCTTTGCTAATCGATAGATAGGGGTGTGTGTGTGTGTGTGTGTGTGTGTGTGTGTGTTTCCTAGATAGGGGTGTGTGTGTGTGTGTGTGTTTCCTAGATAGGGGTGTGTGTATGTGTGTGTGTGTGTTTCCTAGATAGGGGTGTGTGTGTGTGAATATTTCCTAGCTCTGTCTGGGTCTGACAGCAGTGAGCCCACCTTGCCCTAGATCTTGGTTTCTAAATTTTCTAAATATAATTTTCTGCTAAAAAGAACAAAGATTCTTTAAAGAAATGGCTGAGACCAGTGCTGGGCATTTTATACCATAAAGTAAGGATGTACTTAAAATGTGATTAACACATGCCCAAAAAACACAGAACCTGGTTTGAAGGAGTTAAATTGACCAAGTCTTTGACAATTTGAGTATCAAAATAAATGATAGAAATAGATTGTAACCTTTTGGGTAAAGTAAGACTTCATGACCCCATACTAATGTTAGTAAATATAAAAATGAGAGGGAATAGAAAATTCTACCTGTATCAGAATGTCATTTAGGAAATCTAAAGTAGGCACTATAAAAATCTAGAATCCTAGCACTAATGCCATTTTGGACAAGATAATTTTTTGAGGGTAGAGGGAAAGAGGAAACTGTTCTTACACTGTAGGTTGTTTAGCATCATCCTTGTACTTTGCCTACTAGGTGTTAGCATCTCTCCCCATCCCCAGCCTGCAGTTGTAAGGAACAAAAATGTCTCCAGACATTGCCAAATGTCCCCTGGAAGGCAAAAATCACATCTCCCCGATTCTCAATTGAGAACCACTATCTAGAAGGAATGATGGAATTATGAGATTATTTTAGGGGGAAAAAATTACCTTTGGTAACTATCATAGTAATAACTAATTGAGACATGTATTATCAATGAGCATTAAAATAAATAAGTGGAAATTTGATAGGAAATAGGATATGTATTAATCTCAAATATTTCTATAAAATACTAATTACTAATTAATTGATAACTACAACATGCTTATAATGAACTTAGTAGTAGGAAAACCCAGCAGATATTGCTTTAACCAAGATTTAAAAATGAACTTCGCCACTGTTGGGGCAAATTCTCCTAATCTGAAGCACTGAGGGAGTATAGCATTGCTTCTACGATATTCCTGCCGAAATGTCAAGTCCTGAGGGAAATCACACAAACCCAAACTGGGGACATTCTCCAAAGTAAATGGACTGTACTCTTCAAAAATGCTAAGATCACAGAAGACAGAGAGAGACCAAAGATCTATTCCAGACTGAAGGAGACAAATGAGGCATGATAACTAAACGTTAACATGTGATCATGAACTGGATTCTGGCATGAACTGGATTCTGGACCCACAAAGGACATAACAGGGATGCTCAAAGAAATTTGAATGGGGTTTGTGGATTAGATGGTAATGAATCAGTGTTTACTTTCTGATTTTGATGGTTGACTTGTGGTCGTGTAGAAGAGTGTCTTTTATTTGTCAAACATACTACACTTCTTTGAGAATTTTCAGTTTCTGTTCTCTGTGTTTTTTTTCTCAGTTCTTTGTGTGAGTGGCTCCATTTCATGGACTCAGTGAGGCCAGCCCTCTAACTGCCCTGTCTAAAGCACCTGCTCTTTCCAAATCTGTATCACTTTATATTGTTTATTTTATTCATAGCATTCACTGTTACCTCTGATTATCTTCTCATTTCTTTAATATTTGAGTCCGTCTCCAGAGTGGAAGCGCATAAGAACAGAGGCCTTCTCTGTGTCGCATCCTCAGTCTAAAACAGTGCCTGATACCTAGTGGAAGTGCAGTATCCATTTATTGAATCAGTGATTCCACCTATGAAATCTGACCTTTGTCTGCTAATTATTCTTGTAGCCAATTTGGATACATTTCAATGGGCCAGTTGGCACTTTCTAATGTTGTAGAAGTTAGTGCCTAATGAGAAAAAGAGATAAAGTGGTTTGGATTGGGATATGGGAATGGAAGGGGAGAGAGAAGGGGGATTAAGAGAGAAAAAAAGAGTATAATTGCTTGATATAACTTAAAATAGCTCATGTATATTACTTCAGTATGCATGAAGGTTTGGACTGAATAGAACTTCTCTAGGGCATGTTTTGTCCAATCACTGAACTAAGACGTAATGAGTTGTTGACATCTAGTTTATTGTACTTTCTGTGCTAGCCAGACTTACTTTAAGGCTGTAAATAAGCTTTTTTTTTTTTTTTTAAAGGAAGCAGCAGCTAAATATTGGCTAAACAAGAGGATAGGAATAGGTAATGTTGACTAATTCTGATTTTAAGTTCACATGCCTTTTGGTCTTAAGGAATACATGTTTTTTTTTTTCTTTCTGTCAATTAATTCCTAAATAATCATCCAAAATTGTTTCTGATCTTGCAGCAACCTTAGACAATTGCAAATTGAGGCCAAAAAATGGCAGATAAGCTACAAAATTATTGCCATATTAATTGACCAAGAACATGATTTTGTTGCCTTTCAGATAGGTATACTTCAGGTAGAATTATATGAACAAGGTCATGGAATGCTATCTATTACTGTAAAAAAAAAAATGTGAAACCTCAAAAACTTGGATCAGTTATCAATTTTTTTAGCTTAATTTTTTTATCTTCTTCACATTTTCATGTGCCTTCTCCTCAGCCATTAGTTACTTTTATGTTTAAAACTTGTGAGATTGCCTAGTAAAAGAGATTTCAGATATTCAAGTGATAGGAACAGCATGGAATGTGATGCCTATATAAAAATATGGCTTTAGAAAAGTGGTGATGCAGATATTGAGTTTTCAGTAGTGTTTGATGAACTGCCTGGTGAAGTATCTAACTTACTGAGACAGAGATCACTTTGCTTACTGCCCCATTGTTTCCTGCTTTATCTACTATCTCTTCTTTTCTAGCAGTTCAACTAAGGATATAGTAGATGTGTAATAACTCCTTTCTTAATGAATGAGTGAGTGTCTGGCTGTGCATTATGCAGGAAAATTTTTTAAATTGATTTCTTTGGCTGCATTGGGAGTTGTGGCTTGTGGGATCTTCGTTGCATCTTGCAGCATCTTTCACTGCAGTGCTTGGGTTCAGTAGTTGTGGCTTGTGGGCTTAGTTGCTCCATGCCATGTGGGATCTTGGGCTTCTCTGGAGACTCAGTGGTAAAGAATCCACATAGAATGTAGGAGACATGGGTTTGATCCCTAGTTGGGAAGATCTCCTGGAGAAGGAAATGGCAACCCATTCCAGTATTCTTGCCTGGGAAATCCCATGAACAGAGGAGACTGGTGGGCTACAGTCCATGGGGTTGCAAAGAGTTGGACAACTAAACAACAAACTAGCAACAATAAAATGTGGGATCTTAGTTCACTGACCAAGAATCACACCTGTNCTGTCTAGGTTGGTCATAACTTTTCTTCCAAGGAGTAAGCGTCTTTTAATTTCATGGGTGCAGTCACCACCTGCAGTGATTTTGAAGTCCCCCCTCCCCGCCAAATAAAGTCTGCCACTGTTTCCACTGTTTCCCCATCTATTTCCCATGAAGTGATGGGAAATAGTTCAGAGGCCATGATCTTCATATTCTGAAATGTTGAGCTTTAAGCCAACTTTTTCACTCTCCTCTTTCATTTTAATCAAGGTATGTTGTCAAAGCCTAGGAGAAGGCAGACACCTTTTGGGAGTTGAAGGTGGATTCAGCAAAGACTTCTGAGAATGAAATAATGAATAATCTTCAAGGGCACTTGAAATAATAAGAGAATGATATGTCACTATTACATAAATTTAAGTGCAAAATTGTGTGATATTAACTCTAAGAGTAAGTTCCAAGGATGGCAGGTGATACATTGAAGACAACAGAAGGAGAGGGCAAAAACACAGGATAGAAGCTAACACATCTGACTATAAACTGTGTTCTGCCACTTCTTGGTGGAGAAATCTTGGCCAAATCACTTGCGTTTCTGGGGTAAATCTCACTGATTATATTGATAAACTTTTTGTGTATTTCTGGATTTGATTTGCAATATATTGTTAATGAGTTTTGCATCTATGTTCATGATATTGGCCTGTGGTTTTCTTTCTGTGCAGTGTTTTACCTGGTGTTAGCATCAGGGTAGCGATGGTCTCATAAGTTGGAAATTGATTCCCAGAATTTTTTGTTCAGTTGCACAGTCGTGTCTGGCTCTTTGTGACCCTATGAACTGCAGCACATCTGCAGGCTTCCCTGTTCTTCACTATCTTTTTGAGTTTGTTTAAACTCATGTCCAATGAGTTGATGATACCATCCAGCCATCTCATCCTCTGTGTTGAATTAGTACTATTTTTTCCCTTAAATGTTCAGTGGAATTCACCAGTGAAGTCAACTGGGCCAGAAGTTTTCTCTGAGGGAATGTTTCTAACTCCAAATGCTATATTCTAAAATCTGTTTTGTCTGATGTTAGGATAGCCTCTTTAGCTATTTTTCCCCCCTTGACTGGTTTTAAGATTTTTTTCTTTATTACTGTTTTTCATCAGTTTAATATAATTTTCTTCAGTGAAGTGTCTTTCAGGTTTGTACTACTTGGATTTCTTGACTTTCTTGTATATGAAGGTTTATAGTTTTCATCAAATTGGCAAAATTTTATCCTTTATATCTTCAGGTATTTTTCTTTACTCTAATTGCATCTGTGTTAGAATGCTTGCTACTGTCATTGATGTCATCTTTCCAGTATTTTTTTATTTGTGTGCTTCATTTTGGGTATTTTATTGACATGCTTTCAAGGTCACTGATACTTTCTTCTGTATATTTTAAACTGTAGTTAATCCCATTCAGAATATTTTTCACTTCAGAGTCTATATTTTTGATTTCTGGATATCCTATTTGGAAAGTTTCTATGTCTTCTAGCTCTCTTCTCATCATGCTCATGTTTCCTCTACTTTCTGGAACATGGGGCATGTTTACATGACCTGTTTTAACATCCTTGCCTGATAGGTCCATCTTCTTTGTCATTTCCTGTTCAGCTTCTTTTGATTATTTTTTTTTCCTCCTCATAATAGATTATTTTTGTACTTTGCATGCTTAAAGATTTTTTTTTTTTAATGAGATACCAGATATTGTGAGTTTCATGTTTGGCAGATTTTGTTATATTTCTTTAAATTGCATTGGACTTTGTTTTAGCATGTAGTTAGTCAGATATTCTTGAGGCTTGCTTTTTAGCTCTGTTAGGGTGAGATTTTTAAAAGTGAATGTTTAATGAATTATAACAAATAAACAATTTGGAAATTTTTCAAGTCTCTACATTTTTTTTTGGTCCCAAAGCACATCTTAAAACCATTTTATAACAAATAAGCAACTATTACAATGGCAGATTTGAATGGCTAAATATTTAAAAGCATAATAAGAGACTTGCTTATACTGTAAAAGTTGGTAAGATGGCAGTATAAAATACTTTGTATCTTTAATTCTGGTATACCTACAGACTATTCATCTTTCAGCTGCTAAGTTGTATCTGACTCTTTTTGACCGGACTGCAGCACACCCGGCTCTCCCCTGCCCTTGACTGTCTCCCAGAGTGTGTTCAGATTCATGTCCACTGAGTCGCTGATGCTATTTAACCATTTCATCCTCTGCCACCCCCTTTTCCTTTTGCCTTCAATCTTTTCCAGCATCAGGGTCTTTTCCAGTGAGTCGGCTCTTCACATCAGATGGCCAAAGTATTGGAACTTCAGCTTCAGCATCAGTCCTTCCAATGAATATTCATGGTTGATTTCCTTTAGGATTGACTGGTTTGATCTCCTTGCTGTCCAAGGGACTTTCAAGAGCCTTTTTCTGTAGCACTGCAGTTCAAAAGCATCAATTCTTNCATCAGTCCTTCCAATGAATATTCATGGTTGATTTCCTTTAGGATTGACTGGTTTGATCTCCTTGCTGTCCAAGGGACTTTCAAGAGCCTTTTTCTGTAGCATTGCAGTTCAAAAGCATCAATTCTTTGGTGCTCAGCCTTCTTTATGATCCAGCTCTCACATCCAAACATGACTGCTGGAAAAACCATAGTTTTAACTATATGGACCTTCGTCAGCAAAGTGATGTCTCTTTTTTATTACGCTGTCTAGATTTGTCATAGCTTTCCTTCCAAGAAGCAGGTAAAGCGGGTGTCTTTTAATTTTACTGCTATGGTCACCATCTGCAGTGATTTTGGTACCCAAGAAAATAAACTCTGTCACTGTTTCCACTTTTTTTCCTTCTATTTGCCATGAAGTGATGGGACTGGATGCCATGATATTTGTTTTCGGAAAGTTGAATTTTAAGCTAGCTTTTTCATTCTCCTCTTTCACCCTCATCACGAGGCTCTTCAGTTCCTCTTTGCTTTCTGCCATTAGAGTGGTATCTGCATTTCTAAGGTTGTTGATGTTTTTCCAGGCAGTCTTGATTCCAGCTTGTGATTAATCCAGCCTGGCATTTTGCATGATATACTCTGCATATAAGATAAATAAGCTGGGTGACAATGTACACTCTTGTTGTACTCCTTTCCCATAGACTATAGCGTATAGAGATTTTAATAAAATAATCCATGTATAAAATCACTTGGATGTTTCGGAATTTGCCATCAGAAGTCATAGAAGCCATATGATGGATATATAGGAAAGAACTGGGTTTGTTTATTCATTTATTTGGTCATTGGATTAACAAGTATTTACTGTGCTATATACTCTGTTAGACCCTAGGATACAAAAATAAATAGTATCTGATTCTTATTTTCAAATGGTTTGTNCAATGAACGTGAGTCTGAGTGAACTCCGGGAGTTGGTGATGGACAGGGAAGCCTGGTGTGCTGCGATTCATGGGGTCGCAAAGAGTTGGACATGACTGAGCGACTGAACTGAACTGAATTAATACCACAAAAAGCTGTATCTTAACATACACCCAACGTGCACTGGGTATAGAAACCTGCTTTGAAGGGGGATCCAGATTATGTCTTTTGTCAGTTTGTGGTGATTTTTAAAACCATGGCACATCATATTCTTGATTTCAAATTCATGAACCACATGTGGATACAATTATAAGAAGACATTATTTAGGAAATCCTACAGTTTTTAAAACTAACCTATTAAAATAATTAAACTACTTGCCCCAAAATGTACACGACTTGCACTTGTCTGGGGCAAATAAGCTCAAGCATTTTAGCCTAGATGGAAATTTCTTGATTGAAAATGTTGAATGTCATGAATGAGATGGAACAGGTTAAAAAGGAATGATGGAGCTTTTCTTCATCCTTTAAAATTAGGTACATTATTTTAAGACAAAATGGTATTCCACACACTTAAAACCTCAAGAGGTAATGCAAGATGAAAATAAAAGTTCTCACTTCAAGTTTATGTAAATCATAGCTAGTATCTCCACAGTAAGTTGAGAAAAATTGCAGATAAGAGGGCAATCATTTTTGGAAGTCAATGTCAAGGAGGAAAATGACCACTCCCCCCAGCTAATCATTCACACCTGTTTCAAGGTGCCTTAGGTGGACTTCGCTCTCCTTTGAAACACTATTCTTCATGTTCTCCTGTCTTAGCCAAGCCAGTTCCCACTGTACATTCACCCTAAATGTTGCAAAATACCCCCCCACACACACACAACTGCATCAGCAGCAGATACATTCATTCTGATGGTGTACAGAGCCTGTTGAATAAGTGATGCAGAATACAGGCCATGAACGTCAGGACATAGGGTCTCCACAACGAGGGCAGAAACTACAAAGCAGAGAAGATAGCAGATTGCTGCCTCGTTTGAAGGTAATTCTACAATATCTCCTAGTCAGATGATATCACTTTCCGATTCATAGAATTTATACTAGAGACAAGGAGGGGGTGGGTTAAGACCTCCACATCAAAATTCCAGAACAAATAATCTCTCAGTGTCTTGATAATAAATTTAAGGAGTGAACTGTAAAATACTACAGTGTTAACTGATACACTCTTTTCAGAGCACCTCATTTCAAGACAGTCAAGTTAGAGCAGTCTCACAGTAAAATATAAACATCCTCATCAGTTCAGTTCAGTCGCTCAGTTGTGTCCGACTCTTTGCCACCCCATGAATCGCAGCACGCCAGGCCTCCCTGTCCATCTCCAACTCCCGGAGTTCACTCAGACTCATGCCCATCAAGTCAGTGATGCCATCCAGCCATCTCATCCTCTGTCGTCCCCTTCTCCTCCTGCCCNCTAGAAGAGCCAGAAAGTGACACTTGGAGGAAATATATCAAGCAAAGTGTCCATATCCCATCAGGAAGCTGTTTTAGTGAAGACATCATTGATGCCACCACTTGTCGCTGAATCCATAGACTGTTCAATCCCATGAGATACTGCCTCTTCACTTTGCTCACTAATAAATGAGGTCATGTGTGAGAGTGTTTGATTGGCTGAGCCTGCTCGTGTTATTAGCAGGTGAGATGAGAAAGTGAGTTCTGACTTTTACTCTAGAGAAGAGAAAAGCAGAAAAATTTTCCATCCATCTTAAAAGGCTGTTAGGAAGATGCTGAGTATCCACAGACATGAAGTTGTCCACTATAGTGAGCAATGAATAGAAGACAAACAAGCAAAATTTTATAAACAATGATGTGGTTTTATGTCATACATAAATTCCTTTTTGTGAACTCCTAACTTTTAGTAGATCTGGTTTATATAGTCCAGCTTGTCTCAGCTGAGTAATTGTAGGACTGTTTTGGATGTTCTTAGGCTTTAGGAACTTTTATTTTTGGAGGCAAACTGTATCAACCCACATTAATACAACTTAGGTGCAATAGCATGTGTTAAATTGAAGTTGACTACTGCCTCTATTTTGTAAACATTTTTCTGGACTTTGTTAATTTTGATCTTACAGTTTCTGTTTTGTATGTTGGCACATATTTTTTTTAGATTTCAGGTATTTTCATAAGTCTTTGGAAATCACACAGGCTTTAAACAGTATGTCGTTAGTACCCAGTGCATCATACAGCCTTAATGCTCTGTGTGGAATCCATTGTCCAAGCTTGGACCAAAGGATTAAATTGGCAACTTCCCCCAGCAAGACAGAGTGTAGCAACAGTCGTAATAAATGATAAGATCCTTAAGGGGAAAGGGAGAGACTAAAGTCAGGCTGTTTGATACCTGAATGTGTGCAGTATAATAAAAGGAACGTACAGCTAGTTGCTTTTCTCATGGCTTAGAAGATATAACTCTTCTAAGAAAGTGTAGATATGTAAAATAACATGTATCACAAATTCAAACCAAGCCAATACAGGTATTTCTAAACAGATAGTAAGAGATAAAAAAATTTTCTGTCTACTCTGCAATCCTTTTTACCAGGGATCTATTCAAAATTAACAAATCATTCCTTTGATCAACCTTGTTGGTCCATATGACAATTTAATTATAACTTATTTTTCTGTGTTTTACTGATACTGAAAAATCTCAGTACTTCTGTGAATGGGGAGGTCTACCAGTTTCAGTTTATATTTTAGTTGTCTTATAAATCTATAAGCAGTTGTATACATTTTATGAGGTCCAGGTTCAGTTCAGTTCAGTTGCTCAGTTGTGTCTGACTCTTTGCGACCCCATGAACTACAGCACTCCAGGCCTCCCTGTCCATCACCAACTCCCGGAGTCCACTCAAACCCATGTCCATTGAGTTGATGATGCCATCCAGCCATCTCATCCTCTGTCGTCCCCTTCTCCTGCCCTCAATCCTTCCCAGCATCAGAGTCTTTTCAAATGAGTCAGTGTTTTGCGTCAGGTGGCCAAAGTATTGGAGTTTCAGCTTCAACATCAGTCCTTCCAATGAACACCCAGGACTGATCTGCTTTAGGATAGACTGGTTGGATCTCCTTGCAGTCCAAGGGACTCTGAGGTCCAGGAAATAGCCTTAAATTTTTTTTTTTTATTCCTTGGTTTGTAATAATCATGTTTTAAAGTGCAAAGACTGTCACAATGATCAGACAATAGATAATGTGGTGCCATCGTTCCCTCTTTTTAGTATTTAGAGCTTTAGCTATCTGAGAAATATTCATACAACATCACTTATCACTGAAGCTTAGATGAATACTCAGGAGAGAAAATTACACAATTATTTTAGGTAATTATATATAAAGATGTATTAATTATAAAAATCTAACATGAGTTTAGTAATGATAGGATATAGCTTAAATCTCTGACTTCTATTTAAAAAATTTCCAAGAATCACATCCAGGTATAAGAAATAAAAAGGTGACATGTTCATCTGTGTATAATTTGCATATTTCTGCATAAGTTACACTGTCAAGTCTCAGGCTGTTTTCTAATTAATCTTTGTTGTTGCTTTCATGAGTTTTTTTTTCTTTCTTTACTATTTAATGAATGCAACAACAAATAATTAGGACTCAACCAACACTTTTTCCCTAGTTGTGAGAGAGGGAATTACATATGTAAAGAGAAAGAGTATACAAAATCTTGGTATAGTGTGGTGCATCTGAGGGAGATTATTAGTAGACTCTTGAAAGTAGTGGAGAATTTGGAGCTAAAAGCATTTATTAACATTAAAAAAATATTAATTTGATAGAGTATGCCCAGGCTTATTATCCAGGACAGAGTAGCATCTTTTAGCCTGCATTCTGCTGGTAGAAGCTTATCTGTTTTTTTTTCCCCCTTGGGTAAAGTTTTTTTGAAAATTAAGGGATTAATTGTCACCTCATTAGCATTGTTAATCACTTCCAGAGCTCTTTGCTGTTATCCATCACAGTGGTCAAGAGGATCACAAAGAAAGTGGTACATCTTTATTCACAGAGAAAGTTGATTATTGGCTGCTACCTATATCTGCTGTATATTTCCTTTGAACATTTGTGGAATAGTAACAGTTAGAATTAAATTCCTATAAGTGATTCTTAATATTGTGTGTAAGGGGTTAATTAAGATAGAGCAATATTGAATATCAAATAAATAAGACCATAGAAAATAAAACACAAACCACTAAGATAGTACTAATATTTCTTCCTGAACTGTTTGTTTTTCTCCTATTCACATAGTTCTTTTAAGCAGTTTTCTTCAAAGTTTTGAAGAAAAGGGTTT
Organism: Neotragus pygmaeus; assembly: GCA_006410875.1. Classification (NCBI taxonomy): domain Eukaryota; kingdom Metazoa; phylum Chordata; class Mammalia; order Artiodactyla; family Bovidae; genus Neotragus; species Neotragus pygmaeus. The sequence goes on from SJYV01002182.1 coordinate 1,645,485, forward strand.
TTCCTGTTTAAAAATTAAGAAATTTTTAGCAATGTGAAGAAATTTTATTTATATTTTTTCACTCTTAATCCATTTATTTCATATTGATAATATAATTACATATATTGTGAAATGATTTCCAGTATGTTTAATGAACATCCATCATTTCACATAGTTATAAATTTTTTTACTTTACGATGAGAACTCTTAAGATTTACTCTCTTAGCAACTCATATATATGAAACAGTGTTATTAGCTATAGTTATCATGTACATTACACCCCCAGAACTTATTTATCTTAAAACTGGAAGTTTGTACCTTTTGACTATCTTTCCCAAGTTTACCCGTCCTCTGCTTCTTCTCTTGTGGCAATTACAAATCTGATTCTGTTTTTTTAAGACTTCACACATAAAATCATTCGTTATTTGTTTCTGTCTGACTTATTTCACTTAGCATAGTACCTTCAAAGTCTGTCCATGTTGTTACAAATGGCACTATTTCCATGTTTTGTATGACTGAATAGTTTTCCATTGTATATAGAAACCACATTTTCTTTATTCATTCATCCATTAGTGGTTGTCTGTGTCTTAGATTATCATAAATAATACTGCAATGAACATGAGGGTACAGACACTTCCTTTCCTTTGGGTATATTCCTGGAAGTAGAATGCTGGATCATATTGTTGTTCTATTTTTAACTTTTCAAAGACCCTCCATACTTTTTTCCATAGTGGCTATAGCATTTACATTCCCATCAACAGTGCATTGGGGCTCCCTTTTTTTTCCACATTCTTACCAGCATTTGTTATCTCTTATCTTTTTGATAATCATCCTAACAGGTTTGAGGTGATATCTTATTATGGTTTTGATATGCATTTCCAAAATGGTGAGTCTGTTTGAATATCTCCTTTGGAAGAATGTGTATTTGCCCACTTTAAATTGGAATAGTTATATTTTTGCTGTTGAGCTGTAAGAGTTCCTTATTAATTTGGAGTATTAATCCCTTATCAGATGCATGATTGGCAGATATTTTTGCCAGTTTTATAAGTTGCTTTTTTATTTTACCATTTCCTTTGCTGTATAGAAACTTTTTAGTTTGATATAGTCCCAGCTATTTATTTTTAATTTTGTTGCTTTCCCTTTAGCTGCCATTTCCAAAAGATGATTGCCAAGACCCATGTCAAGAAGTCTTTTCTCTGTGTTTTAGGAGTTTTATGGTTTCAGGTCTTATGTTTAAATCTTTAATGCATTTGAGTAATTTTTGTGTAAGATAGGGATCTAGTGTCATTCTTTCACACGTGAATAGATTTACATGTTTGATAAAAACATCCATGAGCTTTTCTTTCAAAAACAAAAAAAATTTGTGAAAAATGAAGTTGTAAAATGAAGATGCTCTCTTAGCTAAGAATGCCTTTATAGAAATGTATAAATGCAATTATCCTGTAATAAATAAGCATATCTTCAGATTTCCTCAGTAATGTATCACTGGAAGAAAATTAAAAGATGACATTGCTACTCACAGTAACAATACAAAGTGAAAACAATTGTAACACAGATCCAAGATGTTAGAGATGAATGAAAAATTATCTTGCTTTTTATAGTTAAAGTTTGCTAGTTTAGTATTTATGAACAGGCTTTAATTACTCAGGTAAAATATTATTATCTTTGTTTCTAAAGCATTCTCTTTTTCTTCCTAAATCAAAAACAGGGAAAACTTAAAGCACATGACTCAGTTATAGTTTTTAGAACAACAGTGGATAAGAATGTTTTAAAGACTTCTTCTGTCTCCCTGACTTTTCATCATTTCCATTCTGTAGCTATTTTTGGTTGCAAAATAATTGAAACTGATGCTAACGAGTATAGAAGTAAAATTTATTGGACGTTGAGCAATTCCTAGAATCCGTGAAGAAGGCTGGAAAATGGGGCTTGGGAAATGGACAGGAGTCGAGGCAGGCTGGGCACAGGAACCTCTGTCCAGATGAACGTGTAGGATCTTTCTAAGCAGTGAACTGCTTTTTGATGAAAGGATACATAGGAACAGTGAATTTCCTGGGTTTTCAGCTTACAGGTGTACATTTTTTCATTAGCTCCTTTTTCAGAATCAATGTGGTGTGATGTACCCAGTGTCTTTTACACATTCAGTCTTAGTTTCTCTTTCCTGCTTACCTTTTTCTATCATCAACCTGCAGTTATCATAAAAGTATCATAAATAATTTTTTAATGAATTCCTCAAGAGGAATAGTGTTTCTTCTACTGGTTGTCTTGCTTTTAATGGAATTATTTCAAGAATGAACCCAGATGTGAGAACAAGTAATCATATGTTTAGGTTCAGACTCAACATCAAATAGCATCTCATATATCAGTTCCCCATCTCTGCCCTTCCTCTGTTTTCCTGGGCTGCAGAGATGCCATCCTGTTAAGTACTTATATGAGCATAGTTTTTGCATTGAATTGTAACTTTTAAAAGACATATCTATCTTCATCATAGACTATAAATTCTTGGAAAATGAGAAATAGATTTCATTCAAATGTATTTTATGTGAGAGAGATTGGGGGCAGGAGGAGAAGGGAATGACAGAGGAAGAGATGGCTGGATGGCATCACTGACTTGATGGACGTGAGTCTAAGTGAACTCCGGGAGTTGGTGATGGACAGGGAGGCCTGGCGTGCTGCAATTTATGGGGTCGCGAAGAGTCAGACATGACTGAGCGACTGAACTGAACTGAACTGAACACTGTGTTTGGGATATAGTATGTGTTCCACTTTAAAAATCAAAGTAACATGTACATACACTTAAAATATTTTGAAGGATTTATGATGAAAATCAACAGTCCCTTTTCCTCCTGCCTTGCTCCTGGATTGCTTCTCAGAGGTTAACCTTTTTAATTCCTAAAAAATTTTTTCTGGTAGTTATTTCCATGTTTCTTAAAGAATATCCTTATCCTAGTACTTCTTGATTTATCAGTTTTAGACAGCTTATGTTGACCACCCTCCAGTATTCCTGAGGTATACATCTTTCTTTCTGGTTTTATGAATAATCAGCACATACATTATTTTAATTATGCAAGTAACATTCACTACACAGACAAATACTATAATTATATTTTCTCATTCATTTGCACAATTTCTTTTCTATCATTAGGTTCCCTTCCTTGTATAACTTTTCTACTGCTTCTGTACTGTATTGGAGAAGGCGATGGCACCCCACTCCAGTACTCTTGCCTGGAAAATCCCATGGATGGAGGAGCCTGGTAGGCTGTAGTCCATGGGGTCTCAAAGAGTCGGACACGCCTGAGTGACTTATCTTTCACTTTTCACTGTCATGCACTGGAGAAGAAAATGACAACCCACTCCAGTGTTCTTTCCTGGAGAATCCCAGGGACGGGGGAGCCTGGTGGGCTGCCGTCTATGTGGTTACACAGAGTCGGACACGACTGAAGCGACTTAGCAGCAGCAGTACTGTATCTATTTCTTACTTTTTTTCAAGTCCTCTATCATTATGGGTTTTTAAATCAGTCCTTTATATTTTTGCCTCACTGTCTTTCTGCTCTGGTCTTGACTGGCTTTATTTTTTAAAGCCACAACATGGCTAGCAACTACTCTTCTAGGCTGAATCTCTTGTTTGTTTTTTTCACCTTTGCCTTCCTTGGCATATGGTGTACTGTCTTGTTTTGTGGAAAAACATCTTCACGTAACTTCCTAAAAAAGAGAGAGAATTTTTCTGAGTTCTTGTATATCTGAAGTGAAAGTGAAGTGAAAGTCACTCAGTTGTGTCCGACTCTTTGTGACCCAGTCCATGGAATTCTCCAGGCTAGAATACTGGAGTGGGTAATCTTTCCCTTCTCCAGGAATCTTCCCAACCCAGGGATCAAACCCAGATCTCCTGCACTGCAGGCTGATTCTTTACCAGCTGAGCCACAAAGGAAGCCCAAGAATACTGGAGTGGGTACCCTTTCCCTTCTCCAGGGGATCTTCCCGATCCAGGAATATCTGAAGAGAGAGTTTATTGTTGTACTTTATTGTTTATTTGACTGGGCATAAATTTTAGTTAGAGGATAAATGCCCTTTAGAACTTGAAGGCCTGTGTGTTGCCTTCTAGCATCCACTGTGGCAAATGAAGAGTCTATCATTTGTTTTGTAAGAAGCTTTTAGGGTTTCTTTTTGTTCTTGATCTTTGAAATTTCATAATGAAAAGCTTAGATACATATCTTTCAAAAAATGTATTCTTCTGTGCCTGGATAGGCCCTTTTAATCTGAAGACCTTTATCTTCTGAGAAGTTCTTTTGTAATATTCCCTTGATCATTTCTTCATTTTCATTTTTTCTGTTCTGTATTTTGAAACTTCTGTTAATCAATGTTGGATGAACTAGATTGAGCCTTTGTTTCTTATTTTTCTTTCTGTCTTCTATGTAATCACTATAAAAATTAAAATATTACGCAAGGGTTTATGGTGAAATGTAAATTTTTACCCTGATTCCATTTACTCTAGTTCCCTAAGGTAATCCTATATCGGTTGTGTTTTTTTTTTTTTCCTCTATAATCTTTCTAAAGGTAGTCCAGGCATATCATGGCAGAAATTATAGATGGAAATACTTCTTTTCTTCTTTCTAGGACTGCAGCTGAACCATAAATTCCCAGCTTCCTTTACAGTTAGATGCAGCCATGTGACTAAGTTCTAGCCAATAGAATGTGAGCAGAGGTGATGTGTGCCTTTTCTAGAATGCTTTTAAGGAGTCTTTCCTTTCATCTTCCACCAGAGAGATGTAGTAAATAACGTGGCCTCTAGGGGATGATAGAACTATAAAATAGAAGGATCCTGGGCCCATAAACCACCACCTGAAGTGTATCAGACAGAGAAAGACAAATATCATATGATATCACTTATATGTGCAATTTAAAAACGTGTACAAATGAATATCTCTACAAAAGAAATAGAGTTACAGATGTAGAAAACAAACTTATGGTAACTAGGGGGTAAGGAGGGGAAGGGATAAATTGAGAGACTGGGATTGACATATACATACTGCTATATATAAAATAGATAACTAATGAGGACCTACTGTATAGCACAGGGAACTCTACTCAGTCCTCTATAATGGCCTATGTAGGAAAAGAATCTGAAAAAGAGTAGATATATGTATATATATATAACTGAATCACTTTTCTGTACACCTGTAACTAATACAACATTGTAAATCAACCATATTCCAATGAAAAATTTTAAACACAAAAAACCAGAATTGATGGCTCTAGAAAAAGAAAAAGAAAAAAAAAGCAGCCCATTGGCCAGGAATAGAAATGAATGTCCTTTGTATTTGAGCCATTAAATATTCTTGGGCCTGATGGTGATACCATCTAACGTTACCTAATATGCACATGCAGTCATTTTTTTTTTCTTTTCTCCCCACCCCCTCCACCATTTGTGAGTTTCTTCTCTTTATTATCTGCCCTTTCTAGCAAATTGTTAATTTCTAATATCTCTTTCTTGCTTTATAATTTTTCTCTTTTCATGCATTCAGTGCTTATATATGCAGTGTCTTCTTGAATCTCTCTGAGGCTTTCATAATTTTATTTCAATTTGTTTACCAAATTACCTGTATTTTCTCCCAGCTCATTTTTTTGTTTGTTTCATTATTTATCTTGGTTTTTTTCTTTTCTCTTTTGGCTTTTTCTCAACTGTTGACCCTTAGTTGTTCAGTCATATGTAAGAATGAGATAATAGAAAGCAGTGTGTGTAGAGAGCTGCTTTAGAAAGATCAGATGGAGAACTCCTAAGGTTTGAATGGCACAGTGTTACCTCTGTGGGCTGTTCAGTTTTTTTTTT
>SJYV01002182.1:1652316-1731849 GCA_006410875.1 Neotragus pygmaeus
TTTTTTTTTTTTTCCTCTATAATCTTTCTAAAGGTAGTCCAGGCATATCATGGCAGAAATTATAGATGGAAATACTTCTTTTCTTCTTTCTAGGACTGCAGCTGAACCATAAATTCCCAGCTTCCTTTACAGTTAGATGCAGCCATGTGACTAAGTTCTAGCCAATAGAATGTGAGCAGAGGTGATGTGTGCCTTTTCTAGAATGCTTTTAAGGAGTCTTTCCTTTCATCTTCCACCAGAGAGATGTAGTAAATAACGTGGCCTCTAGGGGATGATAGAACTATAAAATAGAAGGATCCTGGGCCCATAAACCACCACCTGAAGTGTATCAGACAGAGAAAGACAAATATCATATGATATCACTTATATGTGCAATTTAAAAACGTGTACAAATGAATATCTCTACAAAAGAAATAGAGTTACAGATGTAGAAAACAAACTTATGGTAACTAGGGGGTAAGGAGGGGAAGGGATAAATTGAGAGACTGGGATTGACATATACATACTGCTATATATAAAATAGATAACTAATGAGGACCTACTGTATAGCACAGGGAACTCTACTCAGTCCTCTATAATGGCCTATGTAGGAAAAGAATCTGAAAAAGAGTAGATATATGTATATATATATAACTGAATCACTTTTCTGTACACCTGTAACTAATACAACATTGTAAATCAACCATATTCCAATGAAAAATTTTAAACACAAAAAACCAGAATTGATGGCTCTAGAAAAAGAAAAAGAAAAAAAAAGCAGCCCATTGGCCAGGAATAGAAATGAATGTCCTTTGTATTTGAGCCATTAAATATTCTTGGGCCTGATGGTGATACCATCTAACGTTACCTAATATGCACATGCAGTCATTTTTTTTTTCTTTTCTCCCCACCCCCTCCACCATTTGTGAGTTTCTTCTCTTTATTATCTGCCCTTTCTAGCAAATTGTTAATTTCTAATATCTCTTTCTTGCTTTATAATTTTTCTCTTTTCATGCATTCAGTGCTTATATATGCAGTGTCTTCTTGAATCTCTCTGAGGCTTTCATAATTTTATTTCAATTTGTTTACCAAATTACCTGTATTTTCTCCCAGCTCATTTTTTTGTTTGTTTCATTATTTATCTTGGTTTTTTTCTTTTCTCTTTTGGCTTTTTCTCAACTGTTGACCCTTAGTTGTTCAGTCATATGTAAGAATGAGATAATAGAAAGCAGTGTGTGTAGAGAGCTGCTTTAGAAAGATCAGATGGAGAACTCCTAAGGTTTGAATGGCACAGTGTTACCTCTGTGGGCTGTTCAGTTTTTTTTTTTTTCTGTTGAGTAGATACATGGCTGCTAGGAGATAAACTACCCCGGATATAGACTTTCAGTTAGTCCTTCTAGTTTTAGCTCTGATCTTACTTCTCTTATGTAATATCTGGTACGTCAAAGCCTAAAAACTCTAGGATTCTGATGGTACATTGTCTCCCTTCTCCATTTTTGGGTTCCTCTGCCTTGTTTTGCTAATTGCCATCCTAACATCTGCTTTCTATCTTCCATAGAGACATGATAGGGATTGTCTTTTCATCTATTATATAACTTGCTATTTTTCCGTGCTGTTTGGGGTTTGTAGTTTTTAACTCATCTATTACCATTTTTGTTGGAACCTCTGGAGGAGGAGGAGATGAGTGTGCGCTTTTAGTGTTCCATATTCTGCTGCTTACTGTTCCCGCATGTGTGAGCCTTGCAGCTTGTTGTGTGAGGCAGCCAGCTCCACCTAGAAAGCTGAAAGCAAATGGGGGCAAAACAGAACCTATAGCGTTTTGGTTTTTAAAATATGCCATACAAAGCATGAAACAAATCTTTTAATTAAAAAAAGTCCTTTTTTGATAAATAATAAAATCTCACACCTTCCTCTAGTATTGTTCAAAATTAGAACACATTCAGTATCGTGACTCGAAATTAAGGGACAAAGTATTGCTTTGTTTTCAAATCGCATAGGTTCCTTTAGGGAGTCTTTGGTTCAGAATCTGCTCCCTACCACCATTACATCCTGTCCTTAGAGAACTGTTAATTTAAAGGCTGCACCACATCTTATAGCTTTTGACTTAAAGAAGTAAATGTTTAATTGCATCTAATGTAAAAAATTCAGCACAGATTTCAGGGGAAATTTTGAAGAATATTTCTAATCCAAAGATACAACATTATAAAGATAATGATACTTGTAGTTCAAGCTTTTAATGAATTCAAAAAAAATATTGGCTCTATATATGTACACACATATGCATATTTTTATAATATATCTTCTATTAATTTTGCATCTTTGCTATAGAATACTTAGAGAAAAACCTGCCTTATATACAAAGTGACTTCTTTTGGGCCTTAGTCTACCTTAACTTAAGTAGTATTTTTATGTTTAATTTTAGCCGTATGCTAGAAACAACTTTTAAAAATGAACATCGAAAAAGTAGTTTGCTTGAAGAATTCTTCATCTCATAGATTTTAATGTTAATCTAAAGTTAGTAAAGAAAATCATACTTGTATTTTTATAATGACTTCATTCATATTGGTTATAAAAATAAAGAATAATTAAAAATAATGGAAAGTTATTTAACTATAGTTAGTTGCCAGGTTTTTAAATGAATACAACTTCATCTTACCAAAACGTAGCAATATTTCAAATCTATCTGAGAAGAGACTAATAATCTGGCTAACTAGTATCTACTAACAATTATTATAACCATTCAGTTCAGTTTAGTTGCTCAGTCGTGTCTGACTCTTTGCAACCCTATGAATCGCAGCACACCAGGCCTCCCTGTCCATCACCAACTCCGGAGTTCACTCAGACTCATGTCCATCAAGTCAGTGATGCCATCCAGCCATCTCATCCTCTGTCGTCCCCTTCTCCTCCTGCCCCCAATCCCTCCCAACATCAGAGTCTTTTCCAATGAGTCAACTCTTCACATGAGGTGGCCAAAGTCCTGGAGTTTCAGCTTCAGCATCATTCCCTCCAAAGAAATCCCAGGGCTGATCTCCTTCAGAATGGACTGGATGGATCTCCTTGCAGTCCAAGAGACTCTCAAGCGTCTTATAACCATTATTATTAACCATTTTGATGGGGAATATTTACTTACATTGTGAGAAGATATCCTGACTAAAAGAAGAAAACNGAAATCCCAGGGCTGATCTCCTTCAGAATGGACTGGATGGATCTCCTTGCAGTCCAAGAGACTCTCAAGCGTCTTATAACCATTATTATTAACCATTTTGATGGGGAATATTTACTTACATTGTGAGAAGATATCCTGACTAAAAGAAGAAAACAGTGATTGCAAATTATCATGGAGATATAAAGATGAGGTCATCATAGACTCTGATAGTTAATAGAGCAATCGAAAGCAATGTCATTTGATATGAACTGTTTCAATTACAGAAAAGGCTATGACTCATTTTTACATTCATGTATCTACTAGAAAATTTTCAGATTTATAAGATCGACTCTTTATTCATTTTTTGTAACACAATGAATAAATGATATTACATTTTTTAAAGGGCAGAAGAGTTGTTAAAAACCATATGTATAAAATGGAGGCTCTTTTAGGAAGACTGATTTAATTTTCTCTCTGGTTCTAAGATTGAATCCATTAAGCAAAAACCTTAATGGCTTTGTTTATGACTTTAAAATAATACGAGAATCATTTTATCAAGTAATTTGTTTTACAAGAATAATTGGAAATTATGCCAATTCTAAAATATAGTTTAGAATTTTTTGAAACTAATTTTAGTGTTTATATAATGTAGAATTAAGTAAAAGCAAAGGTAACTCAGCATAATTGGTAGGAAAATGTACTTAGTGGAGGGGTTGCTTAACTGTAAGTAAATAAATATTTGAATTTTGGTACAAATAAAAATTTGTGGTTCTACCATTGAGAATGATTTCCTAGCAATAAGGAAAATCTAATATCAAGTGATTAAGAGTATCTAGAAGTTGTTCGGTGTGGAGGAAAATGCTAAGAGTTAGTACACAATATAATCATCAAATATATTCCCAAGATCAATTGTCTGGTGAGACTGAAGTGTACTTGTGATTCAGGGTAGTCAGATTACCAATAAGCACACCAAAATGAGATACTTAAGAGAGTTGTGGTTGATGCTGCATTCCAGCCATATATGACGAGGAAGCAAATGAATAACACTTTGGTAGAAGAATGCTACCTACAAAATATTAACAGCTGGGCTTCAGATATAAATCAACATGGAACTCAAGATGCAATCAATAGCCTCTGCAAGATATACTAGATTCATAGTACAATGAATATATAACCAAGACCAGACTATATATTTTCCTTTTTGATAAAACTATTAAAGGGTTTGCTGAATTGGCTAATTCTCTTAGTAAACACAGTCCAAGATTTTTCTAGAATTTATGTGTGTGTGTGTATCCAATTTTCTCAGGCTTCATACCAGCTCAGATGTATGGAGTCACATTTTAATAACTCAAATTCCACTGACTCTGAGAAGTATTGCTGTTGCAGGACCTCAGCAGTGTGTCCCTGAAGTATTCTTGAGAGTCTCCAAGAATATCACAAATGCTCACACATGAGACCTCTTGCACCTGGTATTCCTATGCCTGTCCTACTCCTCAGCAGTATACTGGATGTATGCTATGATAGTACAGAACGTGAAGTGATTAGTGGTGAAGCAAGGGAGCAATGCATTTCTCCCCTTTATAGATCTCCTTTGTTAAAAGTGTTTCCAAAAAGTACTGGTTCTGTCTCTCTTTATTCATACAGAATCTTCAGTGATACAGTTCTTCCAGTTTTGTTTTTTTTTTAATGGGTTCTATGGAGGATGCTCAAAAATTAAAGTCATTTTTCCTGTCCAGCAACTCTTCAGAGTAATATCAGTGTGCCCAGTTTCATCCTTCACACATTTTGTTTATCTACTTACTTTTAGGACAAATTTCTTCTTAGAAGGTTCTCAGCAACTTCCACACCCCAACTCTCCCCACACACTTTGTTGACTTCATCTCACTAATGTACTAGACGTGCAGACTACTGATAGACCTTGTATTCTCCCCTAGGTAGCTCCTCAGCTACCACAGAGACGAGGTTCTAAATAAGAGGATCCAACTCCAGGTGCAAACTTGTCATGACTCCATGAGTTTGTAAAACTATCGCAGACTTGCAGGGATGTCAACGCAAGGGCAGTAGGCATTTGTCCCTGCTCTGCCTGCTGGAGTGACTGTCTGAATCTGGCCACTGATGGAGCAGGAGGTCATTTGGCCTTTTCCTGTCTTTTCTCCATCTACTGGTGACTTGAAGAATGCTTTGTCTACAGAAGGGATTTGAAAGATGGGTTGTGAGAATCCTTGTTTCAGCCTCCATGAACTTAAGTCCGAGAGGCTCTAACCCTTCTTTGAGCCCCACCACCCCAGACAGGCCTCATCAGATGGGTTCACCTGACCAGCCCAGAAAGGTCTGAATCCCACTTACACTCAGATTAGCATCCCCACACTACAAGCTGTACAGCTGACTTTGAAACAATGTGGAATGTGTTAGCTTGGTAACTCAGGTGGTTTTATATAATTTTTTTTTTAAACTTTTCAATGCTGTTAATTCAAACTAATATGTCTCAGTACAAATCATATTCCATCTATAGTTTTGGTTGGTTGTTCAATCTGAATTAGCCTTGCCTAGACCTGTATCTTTGCCTCTTTCTTGGTTTTTATTTTATCATACCTCCTTCATCTTCTTCCATAGTGAAACCACTAATGACTTAGTGGATTACCCTTACAAGGTTTGGGGGTCTTTGTTTTTAGTTTCTTTGTTTTAGCTTTTGTGAATGTAATATTTTTGTGAGACAAAGGAATGTGTAGGACAAAATAAAACCTACTATAGCTAGGTTGACTTATCATAATTAGGTAGGCTCTCATTAAATACAGTTAAATAGAGTTTGTGATAGATATCATGTATGGTAGGTTTGTATGTGTATGAAATTCTCTAAATAATAAAAATAGTAAGTCACCAAGGGAGAAGATTTCTACAGAGTGAGAGCATTGTTTTGGGAATTGGGATTTGAGTAGCCAAGGCGGGCTTTCAGCTCTGAATGCTCTAGATTCTCAGTTGTAGGAGCAAGCCAACATATCCCACCTCAAACAAAGATACCCTTGGTGGAACATTTGGAATGACCTGCCCTGTGGTGGTCTCTGATGGTACAAAAGAATCTGCCCAAACATATGATCTCCATCAGATGTATAGTTAGGGCCTGGAATCACACCTTTCATTTTCTTTTTTTCTCCTTTAGCGGCCCTGAAGAGTTTTCACCAAATTGCAAACTGGAGTTAGGTAATGTTTGTTTCTGAGCTTTCAGAGGAAGCTGTTTATTTTAGTAGGCAATTTTCATGTGTGATGGAGTGAAGTGTTGAGAAGGCAGCCTCTCATCAGTGGACAAACAATGCCTAAGAATTTAGCTAATGGCCCCCCTTCAGTGCAGAGAATAGATGGCAACAATTGTACTTGCAGCCTAGACCGGAGCTACTTGTTTGGCTGCTAGGTGTTAATGCAAATTTGTTCTTCAGCTCATTCAACCCTGGGGCTCCCATCCTTTGATTTAATTAAATGTAATTGGTTACATTGCTCCTCCCAGTCCCCTGAGGTGTTTTTGTTTATTGCTTACTCTTTGCAATAAAGCTTCAATTCATGGCACAAAATGCTGGATAAATAAGAGTCCTTTTTTCTTATGTTGGATTTGCAGGGAGATTATTCCTTTGAAATAGTTTGGCTTTACTGTTAAAAGTAAATGACCAGTGAAATAAACTCATTGGGTGGCAAATGTAGCATATCCAGAAGCAAGGAATTAAGTAAGGCAAATTACACGAGATTAGGAAAAAAACATGAAGTTGTAATGTTAAATTAGTAAAAATTTGCTAACCTCCTCTGAGATATCAGCACTGTAAATAAATAAGGCTTTAATATGTAAGATTACCATTGTTGTAGCATATTATTATTAAAGTTACTTTTAAATGCCAACTACGAGATAGTGAAGTCATTTTGTAATCACGCTGAATTCTCTTACTCATAAATATGTAAGTGGCCTGTGGGGACAAAAGCGAGAATGATACTGACTTAAATTAGGTCAGCACAATTAACCTATTCCTTTTTAATGAAAGATTTTTTTCCCTTCTGCATAAGTTTATTTTTTTAACCCGAAGATACTGTAAATAACATATTTTTTGATAAAGTGACTTTTTTTTTCCCTTTCAAGATTTTGTTTTAATTTGAGAAGTGGGGTAAATCATATTTGTAGTACTAACTTCTGAGGAAGCACTCAGAAACTTAGAAAAATTAGAATATTATCATTCGTACTTCTCAATTCAGTTTTAAGTACCAAACTATGAATCATTTTTTTCCCCTTTTTGTCTTTGTCAGTTGGATAGAATGGCCTGCCNTTTTTTTTTTAAACTTTTCAATGCTGTTAATTCAAACTAATATGTCTCAGTACAAATCATATTCCATCTATAGTTTTGGTTGGTTGTTCAATCTGAATTAGCCTTGCCTAGACCTGTATCTTTGCCTCTTTCTTGATTTTTATTTTATCATACCTCCTTCATCTTCTTCCATAGTGAAACCACTAATGACTTAGTGGATTACCCTTACAAGGTTTGGGGGTCTTTGTTTTTAGTTTCTTTGTTTTAGCTTTTGTGAATGTAATATTTTTGTGAGACAAAGGAATGTGTAGGACAAAATAAAACCTACTATAGCTAGGTTGACTTATCATAATTAGGTAGGCTCTCATTAAATACAGTTAAATAGAGTTTGTGATAGATATCATGTATGGTAGGTTTGTATGTGTATGAAATTCTCTAAATAATAAAAATAGTAAGTCACCAAGGGAGAAGATTTCTACAGAGTGAGAGCATTGTTTTGGGAATTGGGATTTGAGTAGCCAAGGCGGGCTTTCAGCTCTGAATGCTCTAGATTCTCAGTTGTAGGAGCAAGCCAACATATCCCACCTCAAACAAAGATACCCTTGGTGGAACATTTGGAATGACCTGCCCTGTGGTGGTCTCTGATGGTACAAAAGAATCTGCCCAAACATATGATCTCCATCAGATGTATAGTTAGGGCCTGGAATCACACCTTTCATTTTCTTTTTTTCTCCTTTAGCGGCCCTGAAGAGTTTTCACCAAATTGCAAACTGGAGTTAGGTAATGTTTGTTTCTGAGCTTTCAGAGGAAGCTGTTTATTTTAGTAGGCAATTTTCATGTGTGATGGAGTGAAGTGTTGAGAAGGCAGCCTCTCATCAGTGGACAAACAATGCCTAAGAATTTAGCTAATGGCCCCCCTTCAGTGCAGAGAATAGATGGCAACAATTGTACTTGCAGCCTAGACCGGAGCTACTTGTTTGGCTGCTAGGTGTTAATGCAAATTTGTTCTTCAGCTCATTCAACCCTGGGGCTCCCATCCTTTGATTTAATTAAATGTAATTGGTTACATTGCTCCTCCCAGGCCCCTGAGGTGTTTTTGTTTATTGCTTACTCTTTGCAATAAAGCTTCAATTCATGGCACAAAATGCTGGATAAATAAGAGTCCTTTTTTCTTATGTTGGATTTGCAGGGAGATTATTCCTTTGAAATAGTTTGGCTTTACTGTTAAAAGTAAATGACCAGTGAAATAAACTCATTGGGTGGCAAATGTAGCATATCCAGAAGCAAGGAATTAAGTAAGGCAAATTACACGAGATTAGGAAAAAAACATGAAGTTGTAATGTTAAATTAGTAAAAATTTGCTAACCTCCTCTGAGATATCAGCACTGTAAATAAATAAGGCTTTAATATGTAAGATTACCATTGTTGTAGCATATTATTATTAAAGTTACTTTTAAATGCCAACTACGAGATAGTGAAGTCATTTTGTAATCACGCTGAATTCTCTTACTCATAAATATGTAAGTGGCCTGTGGGGACAAAAGCGAGAATGATACTGACTTAAATTAGGTCAGCACAATTAACCTATTCCTTTTTAATGAAAGATTTTTTTCCCTTCTGCATAAGTTTATTTTTTTAACCCGAAGATACTGTAAATAACATATTTTTTGATAAAGTGACTTTTTTTTTCCCTTTCAAGATTTTGTTTTAATTTGAGAAGTGGGGTAAATCATATTTGTAGTACTAACTTCTGAGGAAGCACTCAGAAACTTAGAAAAATTAGAATATTATCATTCGTACTTCTCAATTCAGTTTTAAGTACCAAACTATGAATCATTTTTTTCCCCTTTTTGTCTTTGTCAGTTGGATAGAATGGCCTGCCAGGAACTGGTATTTATTATAATGTTGTCTTGTTAGTTCCTTTATTGCTTTCTTCTTTCCCTGGCCTTTATTTTTTCCCTTTTTAACTGTAGAGGTATACGATCCTGTGATACCAGGGACACTTTCATTAATGCAATAGGCTTTCTAAATCTTGCTGTGTCACCAGGCTAACTCATATCTCTTCTTATGGGGGGGAGGGGAAGGGAAAAATCCATGATAAGAGAACAGGTATTCTCAGTGCAGTATAAAGCTTCACAATAGGATTGTTTTGCAGGAAATTTTTTCTCGGCTCCTCTCATTGTATTGCTGAAAAAGTGGAGTCTTAAGCCTATCATGTTGAACTATCAGAAAGTCAGGCCTTTCTTCCAGTGGTTGTGCCAAGTGGTTATTTTAATAAAAAACTAGAGGACACTCCCCTGGAGTTGGGTGGTGGCAGCTCAAAGGTACGTGTTCAGAGAAGAAATGGAGGACCATGTTCCCATCTTGGATGTGTGCTGTTGAAGAGACAGTGTTTTATTTCAGAGTAAGTTTTAGTTAGCCTCCCTCAGCTTGGGTGTCAGCAGAAATTCCAGCTGTCGGCTTCGGTCCAAAAATCTTAGATGGAAAGTACAGGCTTTGTCAGATGAGTTTAGGATAATGTAACTTCTCACCTAGTTTTCATGAAGGAGTCAAAGTTTAAAATAACTCTTGACCCACATATGGGCAAATAACCCATTTAACGTATTACCCGTTTAACATATTTAATGTAGTGGAGGCTGGAGGTCTCTTTTGTAAATGGAAATGTAAAGTCACAGATAGAAGGGAGGGAAATATTCCAGTGATCTTTTAGATAAAACCAGATACTCTTTTCTTGTGCTTGAGTAATTTTCCTCCCTGTGCACTGGTAATAATAAGCCCGTTGCCTGTCCCCTAACTGCGACTCTCCTGAATCCACAGCTTTGATTGGAAACTCACCCCCTGACCGGCCTCAGGAGCACTGATTACAGAGGCACCCCACACACTTCCCTCGTAAACATTTGGCAGATCAGGAAGTGCTGAGAAGTGATGCCCCTGTTTCTCAGAAGAGGGTACTGGTGGGAGAAGAAATAGAACATTTTCCCTCTTGCAGCTGTCAGAGAGTGATTATGTCAAATGGGTTTTCAAGGAGCCACAAAGTAATTACAGGGTAACTTCTTGACATTATTTTCCAATGTTTGACTCAGCAGATGATGATGATTAATTGATGTGTATTATTTTATGGCTCTCTGAAACTTTGTTTGATACTTTAGGTAGAGGTCAGACTAAGTCTTCATTTAGACTAATATAGCAAATTTGCCTTAAATTTTAAGTTAATTTTCCCTCTATAATAGACTCAGATGATTTCTTCAACTATTAGTCTTCTGAGGACTATAGAGACTGTGTGGGCTACCTTTTTCATGTAGTTTTTTTTTTTTTTTTTTAATAGTCAAATCATGTGCTTTCAAAGTAGTATTTTCCTCTTTTACTGAGATGTTACTGTGGGTTTCTCAGGCGATTGTGAGAATTAAATGAAAAGTGCTTAATACCTGGGACATGGTTAAATGTCAGCTATATTGAGACATGACATGGTAATCATTAAACTTCCAAAAGGTGTTTCCTTGTATGCTATCTCACTAATGTGGTGGTCTCGGTAGCAGGGAAGAATTTGACACCTTGCTCATTTTCTAATGTAGTCATACTGCATTAGAATTGGTCTATCTATTGGTTTATATTTTCTTATTAATTTTAGTTCAATTTAAAATAGTGGGGAATATTTATACAATGGACTTGAAATGTATTTGTTTCCTTTTCCAGGGCATATCTTATACATAAATGTCTATATTATTTCATTGCAAGCAATTAATTGATTTAGGTAGGCCAAAATCAGGACATTTGTGACTGATATAATAGAAATTAAGACAGATTAATTAAAATACTAAGTAATAAATATAATGGAGCTTTCATTATTTTACTGTTTGTAAATTTTAAATGTATCTCTTTCAAATCAAAGTTGTCATTGACGTGAGAAGTGTTTAGTGATCTTCTTGGAGTTTCATAAGCTGTGTACAAAAAGTGTTTCAAGCCAGAATGTTTTCTATGAAAAGAATGGAAAGGTGTGACATTCTGAGAATTCACAACACTTTATATTGGGACTAAATAGAAAAAAATTGTCTTGTTTCAATTTTGCCTTTTTTCCATATAAAAACACCTTCTAATTGCTGACCCACAAACTGTTTACCAAAAAAAAATAACCACTGTGTATATGAATGTCATGTTAGTGAATGATTTTGTTATGGCGTAAATGCTAATATTTGATGGACTTTTGAGAACATTCTTGAATATAGTCATATAAGGAAGTGCTTCTGGGTAGATTTTTTTTTTAACATTTTCACATATCAAATGAATATCAAAATATTCGTTCAAAAGTAATATTTTCTCCCAAATTTAAGGGAAATATCTTAGAATCAGGTATCTTGCCGTAATAGGTTTCTGCCACGTCCTTTTACGTATGAATGCATTCATTGTGCGCTGGTGTCTGTGCACAGTGCGTGTGTTTGTGTTGTAAATAAATGAAGTAGGTGAGCTATTTATTAGCCATACTGCTTCTGCCTGCCAACTAGATATATCATCAACATTCCAGGTACAAAAGATGCTTAACTAGTTCAACTGAATAGTCTTCCTTTGTTTTTACAAACTGTGTTTCACAAAGAAAAGATGTTGCTCTCATGGTAACAGAAGGATGGCAGTCTAGGATTTGCAGTGCCATCTTTATTATGTGTATGCTGAATGAAAAGAAACCAAGTATTCAACTGTGGGCTGTGTGGGATTTCTCTCTCTCTCTCTCTTTTTTTTTTTGGTGTTGGTTGTGGTCTCCATTGATAGGATATTTTAGACTTTTAAAAAACCATCTGCTTATAGGAAGCACAGGGGCTGCACCCGTCTGTTGAATTTATTATGTGTAGTGCAAATAGCAGATGGCTCAGCAATAGGTTTATCCTTCTGTAGGAATTCGTTGTTTCTAAAAGTAACAAATCTTTGTCTTTCAATATTAACACATTTTGGGACATTTGACTGGGGTTTGTTTTCCTCCTGAAATAATGCTCTCATTGGCAGTCTGATCTGCATTTTCTCTCAACTGACTAAGCCTTGCCCAGTTGCTGTGAATCATCTACTTCCTTACTTTATTCAAGTTCCACCCTTTGACATATTTGCTATTTTTTATTCTCTATCAGAATTATTATCAGGAAACATTAGGTGCCTAGGACTTTGCCAGATACTGTTATATATGTTTATTATCTCCATGCTTCCACCTAGCAAATTGACATGCACTACCTATAAACAAAGTTTTAATACACAAGGACCTCTATATTACTGTGTACATGACTCGGCCTACAGTGTTTCCTTTATTTAAATTTTCTACAGCTCTTGTGTTTCCTTGAATTATTTTTTCTTTCTTGTGAAGCATGCTTTAAGATCCTCAAGAATGGTACCCTGATTCCTTTTCTTCCTATCAACTTATTTAAATATGTTGTTTTTGTTTAAGATTGTGAATAGGTACCAAATGTTTATAACATAAATAAGAGATAAAGATGAATATGAAACATACATGCATAAATTCACTATATTGAATGAGTGAATTATTCAAGACAGTAAGAGGGGGCATATGTATGGATGTTGAGGGGTAAGTGGATAAATGTTCCACAATCTTTCATGGAAATGGATGCCTAGTGCAAAGCCCAGCTAGTAAAGCTGCCATGGACAACATCCCTTTCCTTTGAAAAAAATTTTAACCATGGCAGCTGGGCAGCAGGCCTTCAACTAAGTAGATGGTTACAAGCTGGATGGCCAACATTTCAGACTTTGAACAAAATGTTAGTACTTTCCATAGCATTTCATATATGCAGATAAGGGTTCAGTAAATGCTGTCTGTTGTTTTGTAGTGATATGGCGATATGATCATTTTAATCCCTGTTCCTCTAGCTCTTGTTTCTATAAACCTTTTCTATAAACTGTTTAATGTTTTACTCTCATTCAAGGTCTTGTTCTTTCTGCCACTCTGATCCTAACATTTCCCAAATTTTTAAAGCAAAAAATATCATGGTTTGATTGCATTTGATATACCTGTATTCTTTCCATGTTTGTTTACAGATATTCTAATTTTTTACTTTTGTAGCATATGTATTTCTAAAGCCTATACAATTGATATTTGAACCTGAATTCAACTTATTTTTTTTAATTTAAAGTTCCATGTTTAACAAAGTTTTCATTCAGGTTTTTAAAAAATTGTGTTTTTAAAAATCTCCTGTCTTTCCTTAATTAGTATTTACTGAATACTGAATTAAGTATACACTGAACTAAGTTTCTGTATAAAAATAATTCAAAGCAGCCTCAATTTTTATGTCTTGCTTAATGTACATGACATTTGAATCTTTTTTTAAAACTATCTGTAGATATCTATAGATATCCTTAGGCCTATAGATTTCACCATCCTCTCCATTCTTTGCTCTCACTGTTCCCTGCACATGTCATTCCATCTTATCAGTGACAGGAACTGTGAACTGCTACTTTCTCTGTGGGGCTTATCTCATGTCCCCTAGCAGGGTTGGTGGTTGGCTTCTCTTTGTGCCCAGAGCTCTGTTTATACCTTAATTGTAAACAGTTGTCCTATTATATTGTAATTATCTGCTTACCTGCCAATCTCCTCAGCAGATGGGGTAGTAGCTTTGTCCTATTCATTTTGCCTCCCAAGTTCAATAAACACAGGTTTGTTGAATGAAGGAGGTAATTGTGTGTGTGTGTATGTGTGTGTGTGTGTGTGTGATTGTGTGTGTGTGTGTGTGTGTGTGTGTGTGTGTGAGAGAGAGAGAGAGAGAGAGAGAGAGAGAGAGATCCATCAGAGGCCATCCAGAGATGCTGTTAATTCTTCTCCTTTAAGGATTTGATGAAATTCCGCTATTTTATGAAAGCTCTCCTCCCCCTTTTAGATAAAGGTTGCTAATAGGTTTCCAACAAAAGTGTCAGAAACCTAGACTGGTAATTTACTGTTTGTGTTTGCATATATTAAACTAGGACCCGAAATGAAAAAATTGGAGTAGAATGTTAATCACAATTGAGGTCAAGTCAATTAGAAAACATAAGTAAGTTTGTTGCTATTTCCAACTTTACATAATGGCATCATGTGGTCTTTGGGGGGGCACATATGTTTTGAAATATGAACATCGTTAGTTTCTTTTGAACAACTGTACACCAGCTCATGAATTTGCATACATAAATACTACTAGTGAAAATTTGTTTATTATCTTGCATTTCAGTGCTATTTACGGACAGATTTCAAGACAATAGACAATTTTATAACCTTAGTTTTATAAAAACCACTAGTATTTTTGGTCCCTAGCAACCATTTAGTATGTAAATTAGGTATTCTCAGGCTTAATGTACTTCATTTTTATAAAACAAATACATCATTAATCTGATTAAGTTCTTAGATGGGAGTGCTGTCCTCAGATCATTGTGGATCATTTATTGTTGGGCATGCATCCAAAAAAAATTCAAGCGTGGCACTTACAGTCTAGGTTTAGGAGAATTGTTGAAACCTCCTAAATGACATTTTCCAGAAGAATAGAAAGGCACTGCTTACTTACAATTGCAAGCATTACCTAAAATTTAATGATGTTCTTACCCTTAATTGCAACTCAAGTTTGATGATGATTCAGTGCCTGAAATTATGCTGTGTTTTGCTTTGATGTTAAAAAATGTGAAATAAAGGCAAGTGAATCAAAAATAGATGCTGGCTTTCCAGTAGTGACTTAATCACTATGTTTCTGAATTCAGAAGTTGCTTGACTGTCATGGCTATTATTTGGTATGTCTTTAGCTTTTAGTCAAATTTACTACTTTTAAGAACTGAGAATGTTTAATATTAAGGTTAAAGAAAGTTCATGATGTTTTAATTTATATAGCAAAAGAACCTTTTAAAGAAAATTTACAACATAGTTTACTGAATTCTACCTTATTTCCTTTTAGAGAGTTGTATATCCTGTTTGTAGGTAGCCTTTGTCTAATGAAGCATGATGATAATAATGGCTTTTGTTTATTGAATGGACCTCATTCATTCTCCTAGAAATCTTGTGAAGTTGTTCTGTTTATTCCCATTTTACAGATGATTAAACAGAGGCTCAGAGAGATTAAGGTAGTGCCCAAAGGCATAGAGATAGCATGTGGCTAATCTGGGACTCAAACATAGCTTTTACTCCAGAGCCTCTGCCTCCTCAGATAGGGGAGAGAAAGAAAGAGAACAGATTAATATACAAAGGTCATTGGGGTTTTCAAACTTTTTCTATAAAGGGTCAGATAGTAAATGTTTTTGGGCTTCCCTGGTGTCTCCGATGGTAAAGAAGCAATGCAGGAGACCCAGGTTCAGTCCCTGGGTCAGGAAGAGCCCCTGGAGAAGAGAATGGTTACCCACTCCAATATTCTTTCCTGGAGAATTCCATGGGCAGAGGAGACTGGTGGGCTACAATCCATGGGGTTGCAAAGAGTCCGACACAACTGAACTAACACTTATAAATGTTTTAGGCATTGAAGACCACACATACATAGTTTTTATCACATATTCTTATTTTTACTTTTTTAAAGAAACCTTTAAAAATATAAAAGCTGTTAGAAAAAGGCAAGTGGAAGGCCAAATTTGACCTAAAGTTTTTAGTTTGCCAATCTCGAATTTAGGACCGTGTCAGTAAGCCCTAAATATTTTCTCTGGATTATGTTAATTTTAGTCAGTAAAATAATTTATAACAGTGATTTTCAAGCATCAAGAAAATGGACAAATTATGTTCTCTATACCCTATCTGAGAAGGCATGAAAACATGACATCTTAGATTTTAATTAAAGAAATCAAAATAAAGTGTTAATATTTTTAGTGATTTCTAGATATCTGGAAGACTCAACTTTTTGAAACTATTCATTTTATAACAGCAAAAACAAAAGGTTATATTGCAAGTAGATTTTGACAGTTACAGAAGGTATAATATATGATTTTAATTTCGTCCTTGAGTGTTTAATTTTTTTTTNTCACTTCAGTCGTGTCCGACCCTGTGCGATCCCATAGATGGAAGCCCACCAGGCTCCCCCATCCCTGGGATTCTCCAGGCAAGAACACTGGAGTGGGTTTCCATTTCCTTCTCCAGTGCATGAAAGTGAAAAGTGAAAATGAAGTTGCTCAGCCGTGTCTGACTCTTAGCGACCCTGTGGACTGCAGCCTAGCAGGCTCCTCCGTCCATGGGATTTTCCAGGCAAGAGTACTGGAGTGGGGTGCCATTGCCTTCTCCGCTTGATGTTACTAGAGTTTAGCAACTTTATATCTTAGAAATCAGTGTTATTAATTCTGTAAGTCAATCAAGTGCATCCATCTGAGAATGCACATATAACTAATGTGACTTGTAATTCACGTCTATAAAGAGATTTTTCACTAATGTTGATCTATAAGCATGTGTTATAAACTGTTGTTCTCAGGCACTGTTTTATATTGACATAAAACCCAGCCATAAATGGATAAACAAGATGTAGTGTACTTTTCACCTGTGAAAAAGGAGTAACTTACTGATACATGCTACAGTGCAACAAACCTCAAAAACATTATGCTGAGTATAAGAAACTAACCACAATAACCCATATATTTTATGATACCATTTATATGGACTATCCAGAGCAGGCAAATCCATCGAGACAGAAAGTAGATTAACGGTTGCCTCTGGCAGAGAACTAGGAAGTGAGTGCCGAATGATATGGAGTTTCTTTGGGGGGTATGAAACTGTTCTAAAATTGCTCGTGGTGATGGTTGCACAACTCTATTAATATTGCAAAACCATTGAGGTGTACACTTTAAATGGGTGAATTTTGATAGCATGGAAATTATACTTTAATAATGTTGTTTTTTTAAAAAAAGAACCAAACACGTCAATTGGATCATCTTCCAAGAAGCAGATTGGAAATGAGATCAGTGTGACCCCTTAGTTTCCTTCTTCCTTTGTGTACAGAGTAGAGGAAATTTTTCTCCTCCTGTGGGATCCTGAAGGGAAAGAATCAGGACAGTTGTATCCCTGAGCTCTAACCTCAAGTTGTTAGAAAATAAACCCAGGCGTGTAACCGATATTTAAACTAATAGTCTCTGCACTGATATACCTTCCACCCCTGATCTTTTGTTTAACTGTTTCCAGTTATGGTCAGGACAGTTTCACTTATGACCCAACACTGGTTCTCTTCTCCAATGCTGAATTTCCGCTCTACCTTCAGTTTTTATATCTCAATATTTAGAAAACTTGGCACATCTTTTCTCTTTTCTCATTTCTAGATCCAATTTTTTATCACGTTGTCTTAAAATAATTTTCAAAATAGGCCTCCTTTTATTCATAGGGCTTGACCCTGCCTCAAAGGAGAGAATTTTCAAAATTTTAGTGAAGAGGATTGTCAGATTTGTGCTGATTATAATGGTTTAAAAACAGCAAGGAAATTGTTTCTTTCAACAGAATTTATAAATATCTGATGTAACACTTTTGTGAATAAAACTGGAAAAAGTTCTGATTTTCACTTTGTTTTTCATATGTCATCTCATAGTCACCATAACATTTGTGTTTGTCAAATCTGATAGTTTTTAAGTAAAGTATCAAGATCCTTGATAACTCAGAGGTGCTCAAGTGACTTGAATGCTTCAGCTTGAGATGGGTCAGCTTTTGGGGTCAAGTTGTGAGGAGAAAGCCATCACACACACTTCATCAACACTGTGGAATGAAAGACCAGTGCATTTACTGAGCAGTGGATTTCCAGTGAGCATATAAACTAATTGGTGGATGAACATGCCCCAGGAGCAATGATTTTAAGGTCATAGCAGGCTCAGTGAATAATGCTGACTTACACTGCATCTCACTGATAGCTGATCTTACCAATGAACAGTTTAGAGGCATTCAAGCCTGAACTCTCTTCCATGTGCCTTGAATGGCATGTCAGCGGTCACTGTTTTTGACATCCTTTATATTTGTCCAGTCAGCTCTAAATCTTTAGGTTGGGCTTCAGAGTACTCAGGAAAGAAAAGAGAAGCAATTATTTTCAGTCATTGAGTTTTGGAGATCTTAGCGTTAATTATGCCAAACACTGTTGGTTCATCAACAAATAAAAATGTTAAAAGGCGGTATGAAGCATTCCAAACTTGCTTAGTTGTAGTTTATAGTGATTAAGAGTATCTTGTATACACTAACATATTTTTAGATACACTTTTACCCATGCATACTCATGTATAATTTCAAAAACATATGTTCAAATTAAAGCTGTTTTCAACTTTAGAGGATAAATAGTGAAATGTTTATTCACTTTTAGCATATACTTTTTTGTCATTTGGAAAAGGGAGAATAAAAAGTACAGTTCACTTTTTTTGTGTGGAGCCCAGAATAATTTGGAGTATGTAAAATATTTCAATAAAGCAAAATCACAAAGGTCTATGTATAGTAATAATTTAAAAATTCATTTAAATATTGGGCTTTGATTTGAGGAGTTTTCTCCCATTTAATTTATAAATGATTATTTGAGCATTAAAAATGTTCTTTACCTATTGTATTTCAATCCCTGTGCTCTCTGACCTGTTGAAGTTTTGCAGGAAGTGCCCAATCAAAGGATTTGAGGAAGCAGTACTGAACATTCTTTGCAAGTGTTCATCTGAGAAAATGAAAGTTAGAGATTAAGCTGGTTTCTTGCTAGTGACTCAAGTTTTAAAACTTATTGCCCATTTAAATAATGTAAGTGAAAAACAGAAAGAATGTAAATTCCTTGCATCTCCTGGAGTCTTATACGTGTTCATGAAAAAATATTTATGTTGTAGCCGAAGAAGCACATTTAGTTCCTGGAGAGAGTACCATGACTGGTATTCTTTTGTTGAAATAGAGATTTGAAATACAACAGTTGTTTTTCATAACATACGTGTTATTATATAGTGTTGAATTAGAATAGTTTTAGTTTCTGATTAATGAAACTAATGATTAAAAAAATCATTACCCTAATTCTCATTTTGTAACTCAAAAACAAAAGATTTTTGTTTCTTGGAGATCCTTATTCTTTCCAAGTGATAGAATATGTTCTACTGTTACTGTTATATCTTGCTTTTCATATTAAGATATGATAATGTCAAAATCTAACATCGAATTAATTTAGATTCAGCAGTCTCTACTAAGACAAAACAAAATCATAGTTTTTAAAAATGTAAATGGTCATTTGTGAAATTGTAGCTGGAATCAAAAGCAGTAACTATTATCCTTATAGGTTCATTATTCAGTAAAACATTATACTCTTTTTGCTATTCTTCATTTAATTTATTCCAATGAAATATGTTTTCCTTTTATTAAAAATTTCTGTTTCAAATGGATACATATATAATTAAAACATTACACAAAATATAATGATAGCATCTAGATGGTGGGTATGTGGATCTTCCCTGTAAAATTCTTTCACGTTTGCTACATATTTGAAATTTTTCATAATAAAATTTTTGGGAAAAGCTTTCTATTTCAACTGAATGTCATGGCCAAACAACCAGAATATTTTTAATTTTGAAAAAATATAAATATTTTAGTTTTTCTTTTAAACAAAGCAATGCAGATAGAATATAATTTATGATTATAATAACACATGTTTAGTCAGTTAACAAAACTGATTCTTAATTATAAATCTGTTCACTGTATCCCATTCATATTTGGTTGGTGATTGAAAAAGCTAATTTGAGCATTTTTAATTGAATCAAGGCAGTTGCATCAAAAGTAGATTTTTAGCTGGAATCTCTTTTCCATATTTTTAAAGGAACTACGATGAGATAAAGTATTTGGAGAGTCTTAGGAATAAGATGTAGATGTGTATGAGACCCGAGTTAGTTTAATACAGAATAAATTTTCTTCCCAGTTTTTTCCAACGTACCTTGGAGTGTAAAGAATATTGTAAAATCATGTTTGTTAAGCTTTTAACTAGGCTTAGTGCTAATTATCTCAGATCTTAGAATATTTTGTTCATAAAGTAAGTAAATACTTTAAAAAAGTAATGTGTCTTTTGGGTGTTTTCTTTTTGTTTTCATTCAGTGGTTTGCCACATGTACGCCTGACACATTGGTAATTCATAGCAGCGATGCTGAAATGTAGTGTATGTATTGTATATACCCACCTTACCCCCTTTATTTTAACACACTTAAAAAAAAAATTGCTACTGTTTTACTGACCTACTATCTTTTCCCAGCAGACTTGCCTTACAAAGTTTAATCTTGCTGAAACACTGAAGTTTATTTTACCTTCACCAACAGTGGAGTCTATGAGTTTGCAAGTCATTATGCCTTTTATTTTCCACGTAGGAATCCAGAGATGATTTTTTTAAGTAAAATTTATCTTTAATGTCATGAGTATTCTCTCTTCTCATGAGACTCATCTAGTAGCTTCTGTTTACCAATGAAAATAGATTTGTGAAAAAAACAAACCATTAACCTGGTCCTTGCATTCATTAGATATATTTACAAGTCATCTGTGATCAGTTTAGTTACCATTTCTTTGATATCCTGAAGCTGTTATTGCATGCTTTTGGGGTTGTGATATCATGCTGTGGAAGAATGGTTCAGCTGTGGGGTTTATGGGCTTTTTTATAGGTGTTCACAATATCCTGTGCTAAATTATATGGTGAATTATTATACATTAGCTAGTTAAAAAGATGTTTAATTGATTTGCTATGCTAAAATGTCAAAGACTATATGCTGCAGGAATGATGCTTCCAGTTAACAACCTATCATGTATTCATGGAGACGACAATGCTTGCTCACATATTGGCAATATTATCTAATTTGGTGTGCCCTGTGTTGTAATTCAATAATCTAGTATTAAAAATAGATATGACTATAGGGAGTAAAACCACATACAAACCCAACACACATGTGCAGGCTTATTTATGCTCATGTATATATTCAATGAGTTTTTTGTCTTACCTGCGATTAATGCTTACACTAGTGAGTCATAAATGGAAAATATGTATTAGCTTTAAGGTAAAATAAAATAGATTTTGATTTAGTTCAAGTGAACCATCTCATTTAAAATTAGCCTAGGGGTCTTGTAAAGAATGCAAGCAATCTAAACATACTAATGCACATTGCCCAATTGCTTCTGTGTATGATACAGGTTCAGTGCGGTAGTGCTTTGACAGCCCATTACTGAATGTAATGAACAGCTATTTTTAAACAGAAGAAATTCAGGTTGACAGCTTGGCAATGAAATTCAGCTAGTGGTATAATTTTTGTCATCTTTAGTATAGAGAATGGATTCATTTTGGTTTAAGGAAATTTGTATCATGTAGTTTATAGAGGACACATTTTTATTAAAAGGTAATTCTGTTGTCCAATTTAGGGGGCAGATGTTACTGTTAGAGTATAGAATTCACTTTTAATGCGTATTTTAATGAATTGCTGACACATCATCTCTAGAACCTAGGTTTAAAATAAAATTTCCTTTTTTTTTCGTTCCTGCCATGGGTGAAATAGTCAGTCTAGTAAGATGACTGAAAGAGTGCCTATAAAAGGTGATTTTCAGTGCTGCTTTTTAGTTTTTCAGAGTTTAAAAGAAATAGCTTTTTAGAAATAAGGAAGTCTTTGGAAATGGACATAAGGCTGGAGGCAGTGTTGTCTTAATGGAAGTAAAACTTAGAATAGCATGGAGGGAAGGAAGAATAATATCTGGCTGACTGTATATTTTAGAGAAATTCTTTTACCAAGGATAAGGGGATGGTAGCATCTGGTTTTGACAACTCTTAAAAAGTTGGAGAGGATTGCTCTTCAGTTCTTGAATAAAATAGGTGTATTTTAAACTCAGATCATAAAATATAAGTGGGTAAGTGACTGAATTGCTTCATCTTTTCCTGTTTAGAGCAAAATTTGTCTGAGAAATTTAATCGCCTTTTTTTTTTTTTAAGTGCAGCTAATTATCAAGGATTTTAAAACAGAAATCTTAGGTTCAACATTGAGGATTTATGTTAAATGTAGCTTGGGAAAAAAATACAAACAACAAAGTAGCAATACATTATTCAGTGAATTTGGGGTGAATTAAATAAGTAAATTGAACCCTTGACGTAAAATGGGCCAATCATGTTTCTGGCCCAGTCAATAAAAGAACCTCAGTCTATAGCAGTGGTGGAAATTTTAAAAAATTTGTCAGAGTCATCCTTTCCAACTATTTTCCCAGAAACCTCCATTCATGAGTCTTCCTCACTCTTCCAGGCTCCTCGTTGTGCTTGTTGTGTTGTGATGTCTCCAAGGGGGTAGCACCTGAGTGCTATCTTTGCTTAGGGACTATGCGTTAAGTTTTGAACATAAAGCAAGTCATCTTTAATAGCCAGTAGACTTTTCTATTCCTGATCTATTTTCTCTTATTTTACTCATCTCTTCAAAACCATAAGGGCCCCAAATATAATATAACAATGAAACTGTGTACAAGTCAAGCATTTTTGGAGAGGCTTTCCTGTTAGGTCACTACTATATTCTTTAGAATTGTATTATCTCAGTGAATCGAAAGTATTTCTTGACATGAAAGAATTGGTGCACCTCAATAAACATTTAAACCCAGAGAGGATATTGTTCATACAGCAGAATCTAGCTTATTTCTTAGCAACAGTGCTGTCAGTTTATATCCTGAACTTTCGGCTCTTGATTTTGTTGTGAAGTGACCCCCTTGAAATCTTAGTTTATCCATTCATAGAGAACATGTATGAGGCAAAAGGGCATTATCATATTAGCCCTGCTTCTTACTGGCATCATGGGATGCTAGCTCAAGTGACTGCAAGTATATTTTCACTTTCTTGATCGCAGAAAATTTTGAAAAGGCACACAGGTACGCAGGTGTTGAGTTAATAAAACAGTTTTTCCCATTTGGTGTTATTGTTCATGGGGAGGAAACCATTGGCAAAGTGAAAACAGGGCCAGTGATACTAAAACTAAACCTGGAGATACATTGTTTAGAAGAAGGTAACTTTGAAGATAAATAGGATGAAAAGTCAATTGTAATTCCAATAAATGCTTTCTATATTATCTTGCTTCATTTTCCATCTATTCACCATTTAAAACTGTATTTTCAGGTCTAGGCAGTGCAGGAAAAGGAGAAGAAATTGTGTATTCATAGAGGACTTGAGGAAAATAGGATATGGCAGTGGTTTGCAAGATACTGAGAGGGTTTCCAACCCAATTATCATCCATTGCAACTGAAAGAATTTAATGGGATATGGTCCAATGAAACAAACACGTTGAAACGTTCTTGTAGTAAACTCAAAGTGTCTTTTTCCCCCCCTTTTTCTTTTTTTGGCCACACTGTGCAGCATGTGGGATTCTAGTACCCCAGCCAGGGATTGAATAAATACCCTCTGCATTGAATGACAAAGTCTTAACCATTGGGCACCCAGGGAAGTCCAAACTTAAGTACCCTGAGAATGGCTGTTAAGAAACCTGTCTGGAGCCTGACAGCCTGGGCTTGAGCATCATCACTTAACTAACTGTGTAACTTTGACCAAGTTATTTAACTACTTTATGCCACAGTTTCCTTAAGATGATAAAAAAGAAATCCAGCTTCCAGGTTTACTATAAGAATCAAGTGAGTTAAACATTTAAAGTTCTTAGAACAATGCTTGACATTTAGAAAATGCTTAATACATGAAATCTATTGTTGTTTCAGGATTCATTTCTACTTATTCTTACATTTTAATAATTTAAAAAAATAATTTCAGAATGTTATAGCTGGAATGCTCCTTGTTAAAGACCTGAGTCTTTAATTAAAGGTTAAAGTTATCAGGAATCCTAAGTTTGGAAAAGGAGAGTCAAAGTAAGAACTCAATTTAATTTGACTAATATTATCAACTGCAAATATTGAGCATGGGGTGAGATTTATAAAATGTTGAAATCATAGCTTCTATCAGCCAGTTCAGTTTAGTCACTCAGTAATGTCCGACTCCTTGCGACCCCATGGATTGCAGCACACCAGGCTTCCCTGTCCATCACCAGCTCCCAGAGATGGCTCAAACTCGTGTCCATGGAGTTGGTGATGCCATCCAACCATCTGATCCTCTGCCTTCAATCCTCTCCTCCTGCCTTCAGTCTTTCCTAGCATCAGGGTCTTTTCCAGTGAGTCCATTCTTCGCATCAGGTGGCCAAAGTATTGGAACTTCAGCTTCAGCATCAGTCCTTCCAATGAATATTCAGGACTGATCTCCTTTAGGATGGATAGGTTGAATCTCCTTGTAGTCAAGGGACTCTCAAGAGTTTTCTCTAACACCACAGTTCAAAAGCATCAGTTCTTCAGCACTCAGCTTTCTTGATAGTCCAGCTCTCACATCCATACATGACTACTGGAAAAACCATAGCTTTGACTAGATGGACCTTTGTTGGCAAAGTAATGTGTCTGCATTGTAATATACTGTCTAGGTTGGTCATAACTTTTCTTCCAGGGAGCAAGTATCTTTTAATTTCATGGCTGCAGTCATCATCTGCAGTGATTTTGGAGCCCAAGAAAATGAAGTTTCTCAGTTTCCATTGTTTCCCCATCTATTTGGCATGAAGTGATAGGACTGAATGCCATGATCTTCATTTTTTGAATGTTGAGTTTTAAGCCAGCTTTTTCACTCTCCTCTTTCACTTTCATCAAGAGGCTCTTTAGTTCTTCGCTTTCTGCCATAAGGGTGGTGTCATCTGCGTAGCTGAGGTTACTTCTGTCCTTCTAATAAACTCCTTGAGAATAGAGGACATGCTATATTCTGCCTATCTTTTAAACCTAAATTGTACCTTGTATTATTCAAATAGTTGTTCAGTGAAAGATCAATTCTAGTATATTGCTATTAATAATACATATTAGACACTTGATAAATATAACTTGAATAAAAGGATATGTGACTCTGTGTGTTTGTGAAAGTAAGTGTTCACTATTTTTACTACCATTGGAGAACTTAAATGACAATAGAAGAGTTTTAGGTTAGGTGTAATAAGAAGCACCCTAACTATAGGGCTGGGAAACCGTCTAGTCCTTTACTAAGAGAAATAACAGAATCTATGTAAATTATAAAAAGTAGATTACGAGTTGATGTTTAACTATTTACTGTAGGAGAATATTTAGATCTTTTTTTAAGAGACCATCAAGCCCTTTTACCTTCTAATTCTGGGTGTGTTAGTCGCTCAGTCGTGCCCAACTCTTTGCGACCCCATGGACTGCAATCCACCAGATTCCTCTGTCCATGAGATTTTCCAGGCAAGGATACTGGAGTGGGTTGCCATTTCCTTCTCCAGGGGATCTATTAAAATTTGCTGCTTCTTTCAAGAAGAAGCAAAAAGACCTTAGAATGAAAAGATTTAACTATAACAAACTTTACCTTTTCCACATGTCATTTCTTTTAGAGGAAACCAACTAGAGGAAAGTGGAAGAAATTACCACCAATAACTTCCCTCTCCACCTTTTAAAGTGGTAAATATGCCTGGGGAGAAGGGCCTCATAAGAAAAAATAGTTTGGCGAGGCAGCCTACCTTCCTCGTCTTCATGATCTTAACTACAATTGGAGCTGAAATCCTCAAACTAAAAATTTTTCTTTTCCTTCTTCTCTGAGAGATCAGTAATCAGTTATCCTGTTTTTCTGTTTTGATACTCCTCTTTCTCCAGCCCGAGAGTGTTTTATACAAAACTAGTGTCTGGGATACTATCTGTAACTCATTCAACCAAGTTTCTATGCTGTATTGTTAGAATAAATTCTGTTTAAAATACTTAATGAAATACAGAATTCATAAGAATTATTGCTTTAGGTTGCAGCTACAGTGATACTGATCAACATTCATGATAGACAGTTGAATGTGATTATGTATTTATGTTTGTATGTATGTATATTTTGAGTAGGTAGTATACTCATATGATTCAAAGTTCAAAATGTACAGAAGAGTTGAGCTGTGAAAGGTCTCCTTCCCATCCCTGGCCATTGTCAACCCAGTTCCTCTCCCTAGAGGCAACCACAATTACTAGTTTCTTTTGTATCCTTCAAGAGTAATTTTCTGGGACTTTCCCAATGGCTCAGATGCTAAAGAATTTGCCTGCTATGTGGGAGACCTGGGTTCAATCCCTGGGTCAGGAAGATCCCTTGGAGAAGGGAATGGCAACCCACTCCAGTATTCTTGCCTAGAGAATTCCATGGAGAGAGGAGCCTGGCAGGCTACAGTCCGTGGGATCCCAAAGAGTCGGGCACGACTGAGCAACTAAGCACAGCACAGAGTCATTTTCTACACACAAACAAAAAACATATGATTGGCTGTATTTTTATATACTTGAGAATGGAGATGACTTCCCTTTTGTAAATTTATCACTTTCTGAAAAACCAGTAGATGAAAACCAAAGAAGGCCAAGAGCTTCTTCAGTGAGTATCAACTTGCCTTAGGTCGTATGTCTTAAAAGTGCCTGGTGTGTAAGTGTATTTGAAAAGAGATAAATAAAGAGAGAAACCAAAGATGGATCACATGGCCTCAGTAATCATTTGCCTCTTGAAAAATTTTATTCTCTAGAGAGAAACTCCTGTAAAATAGAAAATCTGTAAAATAGATTTTACAAATTTGAATAGCTAGTTCCTCCATGATTTATGGAAGGGTAAGGTAACAGAGTCTCTTTGGAAATTAACTGCAAACCTCAAGATTTTCTTGAAAGCATAGAACAGCATACACAAGGGGTATAATGGGTGTGCCCAGTTTTGGAATCAGATTTATCTGACTTTGGAGACTAGAATGAGGACCTAGTAGCTTTGTGACCTTTAGCCAGTGCCAGAGTCACCTCCTGACGCTGTGAATTGGAAGTAATCAAACTGATTACTCCCTTGTGGTGCATTTCAGAGGATTAAATGAGAAAATGTAAGAAAAATAATGTCTGACACAAAGTAAATACTCAATAAGTGTTAGCTTCATTCTTTACCAATCCATTTAAGACTAAAAGGTTACTTTCAGTGGATTGTGTGTTTAGTCTTAACTCTGTTTCTCATTTAAAAATAGCATTTAGAAAGAAATTTTTGATGATTGATCTTCCCTGATGGCTCAAATGGTAAAGAATCTGCCTGCAGTGCAGGAGACCCGAGTTTGATCCTTGGATTAGGAAGATCCCCTGGAGAAAGAAATGGCAACCCACTCTAGTATTCTTGCCTGGAGAATTCCACAGACAGAGGAGTCTGGTGGGCTACAGTCCATGGGTCACAAAAACTTGGACTTGACTGAATGACTTTCAGTTTCACTTTAGATTATCATTTTGCATGTATCAGAATTTTTTTTTAACCCAAGAACCAACAAACTTTAGCTTCCTGTTCTCTTCCTAATCTCTCACTAAAGGAGATGAGAGAAATTGATAAAGGGAGATTACATATGAAGACATCTCTAACAATATTTAATAGATTAAATTATTTAAAATATTTTCTTCCTTTTCACCCTAATAGTAGTAGAACAACCTTTCCAAAGGCTGCAGCGATGGACATGAAGAGGCAGCTAGATAGGATACAAGATTGAGATTAGGTTTTAACTTCCCAAGTACGACAACTTTGTACAAGACAAATAATGAGGCAAAAATATCACTGNGGATCTTCCTGACCCAGGAATCAAACCAGGGTCTCCTGCATTGCAGGTGAATTCTTTACCAGCTGAGCCATCAGGGAATCCATTGCACCACTGTACCAGGAGTAAAAAAGATGACTCTGTGGGCACTTAACGTGGTGAGTTTGGGGTGGGCAGATGTAGGACATCACATCTGATGGCTTGCATTTCCTTAGAGTATATGACAAGTTATATGCTGTGAGTGGATTGGGGTGTGATAGAGTTGAAGACAGTAAAAGAGATATGAAACATTGAGTGGGGGGCGATGTGAGTCTAATGGGAAATGAGATAGGCTTTGGGGGCAGCACTGATTAGTCAACAACCTTGAGTAATTTTCCCCATCAACATCCGAATTGCTAGCATAGAAAAGGTGGTTCCATCCTTATGTGGTTGAGAGAGAAAGAGCAAGCTCTCCGACACCTCCTCTTAAAAGGGCACTAATTATATCATGAAGACTCCACCATTATGAGCTCTTCTAACCTTAATTTCTCATCAAACATCAAAGGCTCCTCTCCCAATACTATCACACTGGAAGTTAGGGCTGTAATGTGTGACTTTAGGGACATGATTCAGTCCATAACAGAAGGTGAGCTTCTGGCAATTGATTTGAGAACAAAGACCTGCCCATATAGCATCTTCCAATCCTGACAGATTTCATAAAAGACATCCTTTTCCAGGTGATCTCATTTCCCAGAGTTATGTGAAGGAGGAAGAGAGCTTCTGTGGACACCACAGAGGAAGAATTTAATACATTGGGGACTCCGTCTCACTTCTCAAGGAATGACCATTCTGTCACTTTTAGACTGGAATGTGAACTGTGAATCACAAATATGTAAAAGGAATAAACATAGGGGCTGTAGCTTAATGGCATTTGGGCTTTCTTTCTTCAGTTTTGCAGATTCTTCTTTCACGTTTCGGGGAGGAAAAAATGGGCCTGCTGCCAACAGCTGGGTGAAATGGGAGCAGTGTTACCATCCACGTGGCTGTCTTATGGCTGATTCTCAATAACAGCACCAGGGCTGGCCTTACAGGAGAAAGGAGCTGGGGTTCTGGAGCTTGAATGATGTTCCTACTGAGTTGCTTCCTCCTTCCTTCTCTTGTCCATCTGTAACCACTGTTGCTAATTTTGCTAAAACACTCCCTAGGGCTAATCCCATGTTTAATCTTTCTTTCTTTCTTTTTTTTTTGGGGGGGGGATCAAGCTGTGCCATGTGACATGTGTAATATTAGTTCCCCTACCAGGGATGGAATCCACGCCCCCTTGCATTGTAAGTGTGGAGTCTTAGCCACTGGCTTGCCAGGAAAGTTACAAATGAAAATAAAGATATTTCATTTGTGATGATGACAAGACTTTAAATTTTTTCAGGTTGTGAAATTATTATTTTCAGAAAATTCAGGAAATGTAAAGTAGCATGAAGAAAAATAAAAATTGCTTGCCATTCTATCTTCTAGCAGTACCTGGTGGGTGTTAATATTTGATGTAGTTCTTACAGACTTTTATCTCTGAGGGTGTGCGTTTTTTTTCCCTGATAATAAAATGGGGGTCAAACTATGTAGTACTGTGTGTTCTGCTTTTGAGCTTCCCTGGAGGTTCAGATGGTAAAGAATTCACTTGCAATGGGGGAGACATGGGCTTGAACCCTGGGCCAGGAAGATACCCTGGAAAAGGGATAGGCTACCCACTCCATTATTTTTGCCTGGAGAATTCCATGGACAGAGGAGCCTGGGGGGCTACAGTCCATGAGGTTGTAAAGAATAAGCAACTAACTTTGATTCTGCTTTTAGGCTCTTTCAGTGGTTGCTCTGATGCTTACAGGAAAAGGAACTCCNATAGCTGTTATGAAATTTATTTATTTTTTTATAAATAGCTTTCAGCAGAAATCAAAGCAGTGCTTTAAAATTTTTGTTAAAAAAAATCATTTAATCATCACACTCCTTGTTGGCTAATAGGGTCCTAAGTGATTTCCCCCCCACCCCCTGCAATAGGGCATTCTTGATCTGCTCTTTAAGTGGACCTAAGAGTCCTAGTATATTTTATGTTAGCAAGCCTTGATAGCAAAATGCTGAAAGTTCAGGGGGCATTTGTCTTCTTTCTCACAAATTCATTTAAGTACCAGTCTTGCTGGAGCCTTAACCGGGGCAGACAACCATACAAATGACTTGAGATAAAATGAAAATAATGGACTGAGCTGGGTTCTGGGGATGGTAGTTATGCTGAACACACATCAATAAGCTTCGAGTGTTATTCTATGCTAATGCAAGCCTGATGGATCAGCTTTCTCTTTTAGCCTGGAGGACCATTAAGCTCTGGAAGCTGGGTCAAACTGATAGAGTCTGCAAATACAGCCCATCGGTTAGCAGCAGTAGTTAACTGACTGTGATTCCTAATGTGCGAAACTAACATTGCTTAAAAACCCTCTATGATCAGTACATAGATCAGAAAGAAGATAATAGATTCTGTTTTAATTTACATAATCAAAGCTTCTCATTTTTCCACCTATAGATAACATAAGAGAGAAAAAAAAAACAGCTGTGACTACTTCCATTATGTTGTTAATCTTGAATCACAGCAAATAATTTCCATAAAAATGTAAATAACTTGTTTCAAAAGAAAAGAGCATAATTGAAAGATTTTCTGTGTTATTTCTTTGGAATTAAACAGTAGGCACAGTTATGCGGATTTGGTAATGAGGATCTTGGGGCTTGGAAAAGTAAAAAGTTTTGAAAAAAATTGTGAGTCTTTTTAGTGATTTGGTTCAAACACTAAAACTTGCTTCCTGTGGTAAGTCAGATTTCTTTTAACGCATGAGCTTTGAAATAATAGATGTAAATTAATATTATAACCAAAATGACAAGAGCTTGAATATTTTCTAAAAGAAGAGAAAACGATCTAGTTTGTTTACAGCAGAAATTAAAATGTGCAACAGGGAATTAAAATGTAGAGAATGGAGAGACGCTTTACATTATGGAGCACAAGTGCTGAGAA
Source organism: Neotragus pygmaeus (assembly GCA_006410875.1). Classification (NCBI taxonomy): domain Eukaryota; kingdom Metazoa; phylum Chordata; class Mammalia; order Artiodactyla; family Bovidae; genus Neotragus; species Neotragus pygmaeus. The sequence goes on from SJYV01002182.1 coordinate 1,683,227, forward strand.
CACTCTGGAATTATAGGAAAGAGCATCTGCTCATACCACTCTTACTCCTTACTACTTTAAATGTACTACACCTGTGGAGAACAGCCCTGTTTTTGACTAATAATTACTTTAATATATAATATGTTGAGTTCTATAGTTTTCATTTGAAGATATTGGCTTTGCAGACTTACCAAAAACATTTAGTTCAAATTCTTATGTGGTCGACATTTTTGTGAAATAAGAACTCTTTTTGTTCATTCGTTTAAAACATGTCTATTTTGGGCATTGTCTTGTACACTGGTGGTGTGGTTGTCCTCTTGGAACTTAGTTTTTTTTTTAAATAGGGACAAAATAGCAAACAAGTAGACAAAGACGTGATGTCAGATGGTTCTTAAAGGGAACTTTGCTATCTGGGAGTCTATTTTGACCATGTTTCTGCCAGATAGACTCAGATATCAAATACAATCCTGTTTTTTCAACCCAAGATTTCTGGACTACTTCAAAATTTTTTGAAACTAAAGAAAATAAGTATATTTTTGGTAAAGGAGAATTAAGTGCTTTTGTGTACCTTGTAATCCAGACTGATGCCTCTATGAAGAATTTATTGAAATTCTTTGTGTATGACTTTTTCCCCCTGGAGTGCTTAATATGTGTGCTAGCTTTCCTTAAGCATTTTACTCAGTTATTAATTTATTTTGAAAACTCTTAAGAGGAGATATTAGTATTATCCCTAGGGTAAGGAAATTGAGGCAGAGAATGTTAAATAACTTGCCAAAAGTCATATAGCTGGTATATGGGGTGAAGAGGCATTAACCTACATAGGTTGGCTCCAGAGTCAACGTTCTTAATCACTATTAGTCTATGGCAATGCGAAGAAACTTTTTTAGCTGATGATATGTTGCTATATGAAAATGCTAGTTCTGGGAGAGCAGGAAATGTTTCTGTTTTGTTGCAAACTCTTCTTGCACTTAGCACTGAACCTGGTCTATAGAGGGTAACCAATAAATATTGGTTGAATGAATGAATGTTAAATGAGTATTGTTTGTTTATACCCAAAATAATATTCCATATCAAATTCTTTTAAATTTTTATTTTACTGTGTAGTTTTCTGGTGCCATAAGTATGTGCCTGGAGTGTATAATCCAGCACTAGTTAGAATGACTTTGTGATCATTTACTCAATAGTCAAAAGTCCTTGGTTTTGCTCATTTCCATACCCTATCTACCCTAGGTATGTCGGATTTCTTAGTGGATTATATCAAAATGAGCTCATATTGTATCCTTATGTAAGCCTTTCTATCCTTATGTTCTGAAAGTGTTACTCATTTTCAGTATATGAGCACTTTCCTTCTGAAAATGATATTACTAATACATAGAATGTAATCTGACTTCCAAAATATTTCAAATAAGATAGAGTAGCAGAGACTTCCACATCTCCATGTCCTATTCTGTTTCCTTTCCCCCTGCCTGTGTTTTCAGAGGAGCCAATAACATTATTTTGTAAGTATTAAATTGATACATGATTCAGTGAATGGAGGGTTTCTCATATTCCATGGTTTCTTTTAGAAACAAAAATAAAACAAACAGTTAAAAAATATAATACATATATTCATACTGAATTTTGAACAATAACACATAGGATAAATAATAAAGTAAATCATTCTCATCACTCAATATAGTTCATGTTCTCATCATTTAAAGCTACTAGTTCAGCTAGCATTTTGGTAATTATTCTTCCAGACAATTGGAATACTTAAGTACTTATGACTTTAAATAAAATTATTTAATTTATTTTATTATTTATTTATTAAATTAAATCAATTAAATTGGCAAATAAATTGCTGATTTTGTGTAACCTCAGTATTTTCACTGAACAATATAGGTTTTCGGTTTTATTCATAGCATGAACACTATATGAACATTGTTATTTTTAAGAACTTGTTAACATTATTGTTTGGATTTATCATTCTTTTATTGGATTCCTAATAATAGACCTAAATTCCTTTCTTCCTTTTATTTTTGGCATTGCAAAGAAAATTGCAGTGAATGCACATACACACACTTAAATTGTTGCTGGATCAAATATTTTATTTTGTGTATCATTGTATAAAGTCCTTGTAGTTATTGTTAAGAAGTGTCTGTGTGCAAGAGGGATAGTGTATGAGTGAATAGAAATATAACTTAGGTATGAATTTCTTTTTTAAATGCCTGAGTTCTTTTAATCTATATATTTGCTCCCTATCTCTTTTTATCTCTTCCCTTTCAATTTTTTGAAGAAACTGAAATCTACTTGTCCCGTAGATTTTCCTATAGAGTCTGAATTTTGCCAATTACATGCCCAGGTTATCATTTAACCTGAACCTCTATCTTCTGTATTTCCTATAAATTAATAGATCCCATCCTGTCCTTCCTTTTTTTCTTTTGTTCTTTTCTTTTCTTTTTTCTTTTGTTCCTTACTTTTTTCCTTTCTTCCTACCTCTTTTCCCTGCCTCCCTCCCACCCTTCTTGCTCCCTTTCTTTCTCTCTTCTGTTTCGTTTTTTCTCCTTCATAGATAGTGTTATTCTCTTGTGCCAGGAAGTACACAGTCTGGTTGAATGCCTTATTGTAATGTTCACATTCTTGATCAGTGCCACCAGTCCTTATGTTATTGTCTTTCCAGTCATTTGAGTTGTTATTCCAGTTCCTAGATTTGCATAACAAACGATTTCAAAACTTAATGGCTTAGAATGACATCAGCAAGGTGGCAGAATAGGAAACTACAAATGTTAGTGTTCACAGAGACAGTGATTTAACACATTATACTGTACCAAAAGCCTTTATAGAGGACTCCAGAAACCAGTTAGGACATTGCCATACACAGGCAAACTCAAAGGCAAAAATAGTTATATTGAAATAAGTAAGAAAAACGGTTTTATCTCAGCCATGTCAGCCCCTCCCCCAAGCTGACATAGCTCAGAATCAGAGGAGGAAAAGCCCACCTTATGGCTTCTCTGTTTGGAGAGAGGAAGAGTGGAATGTACCTCTGAGTTCTGGCTTTTTGTGGTCTGCCTCAGTGACTAGTTTCTATCTCAGCTGACTCTTAAGTATTGATCAAATTGGCATATCTTGGTGCCTAGGAGCCACAGAGTAGGAGAGAGAGTTCAGTGGCTTGTTACAGTGCCAGTGGACCTGTAGTATTACAGATAGACACCAGAGGGAGCAAGAGACAAGCTTCTGAGAAAGAAAATGGTCATAGCTCTAACTGGGAAAAGACGCATACAAAACCAAAGAAGACACATCCCCATAAAAAGTTTGAGAGGCCCCCAGAATCTCTAGCTGGACTGATTCTTGATTATCTTTTCCATACCAAGCCAGCCTATAAATGCTGGGAGAGGTGGCTGTTTTTTCAAAGGCATAAATCACAACAAAAGGTAACAAAGCACATGAATAAACAGGGAAGCATGGCCTGTGTGACTCAAATCAAAGGAACAAAATATATCTCCTTAAATTGATTCTAAAGAATGGAGATTTATGAATTACATGACAAAGAATTCAAAATATATTAAAGAAGTTCAGTGTGCTACAAAAGAACATAAACAACCAAATGAAATCAGAGAAACAATGCATGAACAAAATGAGACTATCATCAGAGAGATAGAAACTATAAAAGAGAACCAAATAGAATTCAGGAACTGAAGAATATGATAACTGAACTGAAAATCTCACTAGAGGGGAATCAAGAGCAGACCTGATCAAGCAGAAGAAAGAATCAGTGAACTTAAAGACAGGTCATTTGAAATTATCAGGTCAGAGAACAAAAAGAAAAAAGAATATAGAGACATGAAGAAAGCCTAAGAGACTTATGAGGCACCACCAAATAGATCAGTATCTGTATTATTGCAGTGTCAGAAGGAGAAGAGAGAGAGACTGGGGCAGAAAGCTTATTCAAGAAATAGTAGCTGAAAACGCCCCAAATCTGAGGAAGAAAGTAAGCACATATGTTCAGGAGACTTAAAAGACTCCAACTAAGATGAAATCAAAGTGGCCAACACTGAGACACATTATAATTGTTGTCAAAAATGAAAGAGAGAATCTTGAAAGCAAGAGAAAAATCACTTATCACATACAAAAGAGCTCCCTTAACATCAACAGATTTTTCAGCAAAAACCTTACAGGCCAGAAGGCAGTAGGATGATGTATTTAAAGTGCTGAAAGAAAAAAATAATTGTCAACCAAGAATACTGTATCTGGTAAAACTGTACTTCAGGAATAATGGAGATAACAAAAACTGACATTGTTCATTACCACAAGGCCTGCTTTGCACGAATTGTTAAAACATGTCCTTCAAGTTGAAATGAAAGAACACTAGACTACAACACAAAAGTATGTGAAGATATAAAGCTCTCTCATAAAGATAGTTATACAGATACAGAATCCTGTAGTATGGTAATGGGTATATAAATAACTTTGAAGTATAGAATCTGAAAAGTAAAAGCAAAAAAGTAATGATAAAACTGTTGATGGATACAAAATATAAAAGATGAATTTATAACATCCATAACACAAAGTGAAGGAAGTAGCATTTTTGTATGTGTTCAAAGTTATTAGTTTAAACTAAATTGTTATAATAATAAAATGTTTTATGCAATCTCCCTGGTAAACACAAAGAAAATACCTGTAGGAGATGCACAAATGGAGAAGTGAATCAAAGTGTGTCACCACAAAAACAGTGAAACACGAAGGAAGTCAAGAAGAGCAGAAGAGAGGAAGAAAGTAACTATGAGACAGAAAACAACTAACAAAATGGCAATAGAAAGTCATTCCCTATCAATAATTACATGTAAGTGGATTAAATTCCTGAATCAAAAGACAGGAAAGGCAATAGTCTGTCTCATCTTCAGTTGCCTATTCTCCAGTCGACCCTTTCTGGCTCTCCAGCAGGACCTGTCTGTGACATGTCCACGCTCCGTTCCCTTCTGTTGTACGTTGTCATTCATGAAGATGCCTTGTCAAACTAGCTTTGTTGTAACTGTGTCTATGGGTTTTGTTTTTCTACTTAAGTTATGCTGCTAACTCGGAGAAAGCAGTGGCACCCCACTCCAGTACTCTCGCCTGGAAAATCCCATGGATGGAGGAGCCTGGTAGGCTACAGTCCATGGGGTCTCGAAGAGTCGGACATGACTGAGCGAATTCATTTTCACTTTTCGCTTTCATGCATTGGAGAAGGAAATGGCAAGCCACTCCAATGTTCTTGCCTGGAGAATCCAGGGACGGCGGAGCCTGGTGGGCTGCCGTCTATGGGGTCGGACACGACTGAAGTGACTTAGCAGCAGCAGCAGCATGCTGCTAACTGCTACTGCTAAGTCACTTCACTGTCCGACTCTGTGCGACCCCATAGACGGCAGCCCACCAGGCTCCTCTGTCCCTGGGATTCTCCAGGCAAGACTACTGGAGTGGGTTGCCATTGCTCTCTCTGACTACTATTCTGAATTAAGAAANAAGTTAAATAAGCAGGGTAACAATATACAGACTTGATGTACTTTCCTGATTTGGAACCAGTCTGTTTTTCCATATCCAGTTCTAACTGTTGCTTCTTGACCTGCATACAGATTTATCAGGAGACAGGTCAGGTGATCTGGTATTCCCATCTCATTAAGAATTTTCCACAGTTTGCTGTGATCCACACAGTCAAAGGCTTTGGCATAGGCAATAAAGAAGTAGATGTTTTTCTGGAACTCTTGCTTTTTTGATGATCCAGCGGATGTTGGCGATTTGATCTCTGGTTCCTCTGCCTTTTCTAAAACCAGCTTGAACATCTGGAAGTTCACAGTTTATGTACTGTTGAAGCCTGGCTTGGAGAATTTTGAGCATTACTTTGCTGGAATGTGAGATGAGTGCAGTTGTGCTGTAGTTTAAACATTACTGCACAGTTTGAACATTACCACAGTAATGCTGAAGAAGCTGAAGTTTGAATGGTTCTATAAAGATCTACAAGACCTTCTAGAACTAAAACCCAAAATGATGTCCTTTTCATCACAGAGACCTGGAATGCAAAAGTAGGAAGTCAAAAACATCTGAATAGTTGGCTAAATTTTCCAGTATTCACCTATTTAGTATCTCAGGTGTTCTTAATCAGCATTTCAATAATAATTTTCTTTATTTTTTTATAGCTCCAAATTGAGTGTTGTTTTGTTCCCTTGTTTTGTTCTAAATCTATTTTCTTTTTTGCTTATTTACTATAATTACAGATGGAAGTTTAGAGTTTAGCATTTGTAATATCTTGCTGTTGAATTCAATTGTCAGTTGATGCCATGTCTTCACAGTATAGTGGATGATATTTATTTTCATGCCATGAATGCTACTTGACTATAAATGGTTTTGGTTTTTGTGTGTGGGTGTGTGTTAGAAGATTTTCATTGCTTTATCAGCCTAATTTATTTTGGCTCCTGAATATGTTGACATTCTTTACTTCTGCTTTTGATTTTAACACCTTTTATTTTTGAACATTTAAAATGTTTTCACATCTTTAACAATAATAAAGGCATTGGCTGTTTTAATTAGTATGGACAAAGTAAAAACAAAGGGGAATCTTTTTTGTCATTCAGTGATTACAATAAAAACATGGAAAAGTTAACTGACTTTCATTTCCAAGAAAAATTATGTTGGCCTCTTTGATACATGTTGTTACCCATGAATATTTGAATTTTTATACTCTCATTAGTAAGGAACTTTTAAATTTAATTTTTGAAAATTTTATTGAATTATATTTGATTTACAATGTTGTGTTAATTTTTACTGTCCAACACAGTGACTCTATTATACACACACACATATATATTATTTTCCATTATGGTTTCTCACGGGATAATGAATATAGTTCTCTATGCTAACCTGTAGAACCTNAATTTTTACTGTCCAACACAGTGACTCTATTATACACACACACATATATATTATTTTCCATTATGGTTTCTCACGGGATAATGAATATAGTTCTCTATGCTAACCTGTAGAACCTTGTTGTTTATCCAGTAAAAAACTTTTTAAATGTGTAACTTTGCTTAAAATTGCCTAAGAATCCCACAAGAAACTGTTGATTTTACGTTACTTTTCTAATAAATTCTGGGAAGGTGAGACTAATTGAAGTAAGTGGCATTTTACACTCTATAAAGATTTTTCTTAATCTTGTCTCTTGGCAGTGAGTCTCGGCAGAATGCTTCTTTTTTGTGACCTTGTTGGTACAGCATGGCACTAAGTGACATCAGATTAGCAACTGGGGAGCACTTTGTGAAACTGTTTATGGAAGTCAATTTGCCGAGTTCAAGGCTGTGTTTTTTTCTGATTTCAAATCACCTAGCAACTTTAGATTCAGGCAGAAGTTGAAGTTTATTTTACTAAACATGGAAAAGCTTTTAATCCAACGTTTTTGAAGTAAATATGTAGCAAAAGTGAGGCCACCTGCTGTTAAGGAGAGTGCTTACACATTTGAGCACATTTCTGTCCCCAATAGAGGGTACTGCTGAGTAAAACGCTGTCATCATTGTTCAGATCCTATAGGTGGCAGCAGTTCCTGCAGTTTCAGAGCTTAACAATGGCTTGATTTGTGGGTCTAAGAATAAAGCTGTCATGAACTCATGGGATCTTTATACTGTAAGGGCTCTTCTTTGAAATGTGATACATGGGAAAATTGTGTTCAGTTTTTAGTGTCTCTTTTAAGATTTAAGTAGCTTCTCTGTCTTTTAAGTTCCATTTTGTATTTTAAATCATGTCCCCCAAAACACGCGATCACCGTCATTTTATGTTGTACCTTATGAAGCATAAATCTTTTGGTAATCAGAGAGAAAGACCCAATAGAAACATTTTTTTCCTCTCCCCCTTTTCTCCTCAATTGCAAGAATAATCCATTGTTAATTTTTACTGTTGATGCAATCTTGGGAAGGAAATCCTAGTTGCTAAATGAGCATAATTTTCCTCATGTTCAGGAGCTGAGTGGTTGATGGTTTAACATTGTCATTCAACTTTCTAGGAGGCTTTGAACTAAATTGTAGCACCTATAAAAGAGTGATTTTGAAACTGTCTTTAGTAAATACTGTGGTTTCCTATTAGTGATCTCAGAACTGAGGCAGTAAGCACTCTTAGAGTGATTCCATCACCTTTTGCCTCGGAGAAGCAGCACAGTCATGAGCATGGCTGGTTATTTACACACACACACACACACACACACACACACACTCACGACTCCAAGAGTCCAAAATAAACCCCACATTAGATATAAAGATTATTCTTCATTTAATTTTGTTGGTCAAAGTAATTATTAAAAAAAATTTCCTGCCAATTATTTAATACAGAGAGTTGCAAAATCCTAAATGAAAGTAAAAGTAATTTTTTTCATTCAGGTTAAAATAGTTCAGCTTACCTCTGAAATGTTTATTCAGAAATTTATCCACCTTTGTCTTATTGTTCAAATAAATATACAGGTATTTAAAATGATGGTTTATTCAAATTAACATCAAAATTTTAAAGGAATTTTAAATTATTATTTTTTTAATTTACAAAAATTGGGTTCTTTTAAATTTACAAAAAATGGGTTCTTTTTATCCTTTGAGGTAACAGGGTGGTAATTTAACTTCAATACATGAGAATCTAATATATTTTAAAGAGAAGAAGTTAAACTGTTATTCTTTTGGAGCTGACTTGTTTTCATTAATTAGACACCTTTTAAATTCCATTGAATCTTAATTTTTGGAATTAACCTTCATATATATGAAGTCAATATATACATTATTGACTCTGAAATTAAAACATACATATTTATATGCACTATATATATCATATAGATATGTGTGTATGTATTTCTTATAAATAAAGGAGATGTATCTTTTTGAAGTATGGAATATTTGGATCATACAAGTTAAGAGATATATGCCTATATCTATCATCCATACATCAAAACATTTATTCACCTGTATATTCAGAATGGGGTTTTTCATAAAGAATGATGAGTGTTACATATATCTTCACATATCATTTGATGACTGTGAAAGGAAACAGAATTATAAAAGCAAAAAAAGTTTCCTGGGAACCTTCCATGCTTTTAACATTTATATTGTGTGTATATTGTCTGCTGCTTAATAAAACTATGTTGTTTTTAAAGCAACTACTAGGAATAAGAATACAAGTCAGTTTATTGTTGAAAGCTCTTCATTTATATGTTCATATGAAATCTATTTTTGATAGCATAATGATAATTTAATTATGTGCAAATATATTTCTTTTGTCCTTGCTGTTATTTTTGGCATGTTTAAAATAACTAACTGCATAGCCAAAATCTGTCTCTTAAGACAAGGCTCTTGACAATTATCTGGGAGCACTGTGTTCTCTAAAAATATTTCAACCAGATATATGCCAAGATATTACAAAATGAATTCCATTATCTTGCAATTCTTTTTTAGAAACTTATGTTAAAATTTAACCCCATTTTCTTAGTTTCTTTTGTAATCATGAACATAAGGGTGATCATTTGGCTCTAGTTTGTAAATTTCATGAAGTATTTTAATAAAATGATTTATGTCCTTCAAGGAATTTATATTGCTGTTTAACAGGATATTCTCTAATATTAAAGTGATTTTGCTTTTTATAAGTAAAATTATTTTGTTGAATGAAAATGCTTTTGATGAATCAGATATTGTGATTACCCGGAGTTGTTTTCAGCAATTATTGAAATGTGTGTAGTTTTAAAAAATTAAAACTATATTAAGCATCTTAACTATGGAAAAAGAAAATGAGATATTTGGTTAAGCTTGAATGGTTTAGGCTCACTTAAACCCAAATATGAGTATTTCTTTTCAATTCCTTATAATTAAAAGTTTTGCTGATCTACTTTTAAATGAGTTTGCATTTTATTTCCTCATATTTAGTAATTGTAAACTTTAATATTAGTAAAATGTTACCTAAAAGATGTTCACAGAATCTGTTTACATGTATGAAAGGATTAAATAAGTTTAACTCACATATTCTGAGAGAAAGTTTAGGGCTTAGAGAATAGTCTGACCGACTGATAGGGAAAGACTTTCAAGAGAGGAGGCATAGAGGCCCAAATTGGAGAAAGGAGCAGATACAATAGACCCTTGATTCTGTGTAATAGTTAGTGAATGGAATTACTCATTAACTGAATTTTTGTTTAACCCTTTGTCCATATATATACACTTTAAACATGTGATCACTTTTGTAAGCTTTAGAATATAAGAGAAACTAACTTTAAACACATACTAAAATAGTTGATTNGAGCTTCTCTGCCTTTTAAATTCCATTGAATCTTAATTTTTGGAATTAACCTTCATATATATGAAGTCAATATATACATTATTGACTCTGAAATTAAAACATACATATTTATATGCACTATATATATCATATAGATATGTGTGTATGTATTTCTTATAAATAAAGGAGATGTATCTTTTTGAAGTATGGAATATTTGGATCATACAAGTTAAGAGATATATGCCTATATCTATCATCCATACATCAAAACATTTATTCACCTGTATATTCAGAATGGGGTTTTTCATAAAGAATGATGAGTGTTACATATATCTTCACATATCATTTGATGACTGTGAAAGGAAACAGAATTATAAAAGCAAAAAAAGTTTCCTGGGAACCTTCCATGCTTTTAACATTTATATTGTGTGTATATTGTCTGCTGCTTAATAAAACTATGTTGTTTTTAAAGCAACTACTAGGAATAAGAATACAAGTCAGTTTATTGTTGAAAGCTCTTCATTTATATGTTCATATGAAATCTATTTTTGATAGCATAATGATAATTTAATTATGTGCAAATATATTTCTTTTGTCCTTGCTGTTATTTTTGGCATGTTTAAAATAACTAACTGCATAGCCAAAATCTGTCTCTTAAGACAAGGCTCTTGACAATTATCTGGGAGCACTGTGTTCTCTAAAAATATTTCAACCAGATATATGCCAAGATATTACAAAATGAATTCCATTATCTTGCAATTCTTTTTTAGAAACTTATGTTAAAATTTAACCCCATTTTCTTAGTTTCTTTTGTAATCATGAACATAAGGGTGATCATTTGGCTCTAGTTTGTAAATTTCATGAAGTATTTTAATAAAATGATTTATGTCCTTCAAGGAATTTATATTGCTGTTTAACAGGATATTCTCTAATATTAAAGTGATTTTGCTTTTTATAAGTAAAATTATTTTGTTGAATGAAAATGCTTTTGATGAATCAGATATTGTGATTACCCGGAGTTGTTTTCAGCAATTATTGAAATGTGTGTAGTTTTAAAAAATTAAAACTATATTAAGCATCTTAACTATGGAAAAAGAAAATGAGATATTTGGTTAAGCTTGAATGGTTTAGGCTCACTTAAACCCAAATATGAGTATTTCTTTTCAATTCCTTATAATTAAAAGTTTTGCTGATCTACTTTTAAATGAGTTTGCATTTTATTTCCTCATATTTAGTAATTGTAAACTTTAATATTAGTAAAATGTTACCTAAAAGATGTTCACAGAATCTGTTTACATGTATGAAAGGATTAAATAAGTTTAACTCACATATTCTGAGAGAAAGTTTAGGGCTTAGAGAATAGTCTGACCGACTGATAGGGAAAGACTTTCAAGAGAGGAGGCATAGAGGCCCAAATTGGAGAAAGGAGCAGATACAATAGACCCTTGATTCTGTGTAATAGTTAGTGAATGGAATTACTCATTAACTGAATTTTTGTTTAACCCTTTGTCCATATATATACACTTTAAACATGTGATCACTTTTGTAAGCTTTAGAATATAAGAGAAACTAACTTTAAACACATACTAAAATAGTTGATTCTAGAAGTATTCAGGAGGTCCAGTGGAACCTTTAGTGTGAATGATTACAATTATGATCATCTATTGCTATTTTAGAGTCCTGTTTATGGGGACTTGAAATTCCATTCACTTATTTTTGACTTCGCTGGGTCTTGGGTGCTGGCAGGGGCCTTCTCTAGTTACGGGAGTGGGGCTACTCTCTGGCTGCTGCTAACGGGCTTTTCACTGCAGTAGCTTCTCTTGTTACACAGCACAAGCTCTAGGGCTTATGGGCTCAGTAGCTGTGGTGCACCTGCTTAGCTGCTCCACAGCATGTGGAGTCTTCCTGGAGCAGGTGGATTCTTAGCCACTCAACCACCAGGGAAGTCATATGGGGACTTTATAAGAATTTGGTGGTGATTGAGCTTTATGTTTGCTTCAGTTCAGTCACTCAGTCGTGTCCAACTCCTTGCAACCCCATGAATTGCAGCATGCCAGGCCTCCCTGTCCATCACCAGCTGCCGGAGTCTACCCAAACCCATGTCCATCGAGTCGGTGACGCCATCCAGCCATCTCATCCTCTGTCGTCCCCCTTTCCTCCTGTCCCCGATTCTTCCCAGCATTAGGGTCTTTTCTAGTGAGTCAACTCTTCGCGTGAGGTGGCCAAAGGACATCAGTCCTTCCAATATGTTTGCTTAGGTTCCAGATAAATGAAAGTTTGAAAATGTCTTGATTTGTAAATTTAAGTTAGGATTTTTAAAGTTTATAAACACTTACCTGGGCTTCTTCAATGGCTCAGCGGTAAAGAATCCGCCTGCAATACAGGAGACATGGGTTCAATCCCTGGGTCAGGAAGATTCCCTGGAGAAGGGAATGGCTACCCACTCCAGTGTTCTTCCTGGGAGAATTCCATGGATAGAGGAGCGTAGCAGGCTGTAGTCCATAGGGTTGCAGAGTCCGACACGATCGAAGAAACTAAGCACAAATATTTAGCTAAAATATTGTTATATAAATATAGTTCTTTTGTGAATAGTATAATTTAAAAGAACAGAGCCTCAAGCAACTTCTTCTCTGAGTGACTTTCTACAAATTCCTGGATCCTAAAAATGATCTCATTACTCACCCTAGGAGAGCACTGTCCTTTCATGGACCTGAAACTCTGTAGAATCCATGTTGTGTACCGTTAGTGAGCCTGTTTCTTTCTCTATAAAGGAGTGTTATAATTGGAATGGGCGGTTAGTCCCTAAAATTATGTTTCATATAATAAACATGCCAAGTATTCCAGTATATCGGGAGAGTTGTTCTCTTCTGTCGTGGATGGCACATTGTCTTCATGTGCATCTGGTCCCATGACCCACAAGACAGGCCTTTTGAGCCCTGGGCATATAAAATCAGGCTCTGCTTACAGTTAACAATGTAAAGGGCACCAAATGTACTGCAAAGAATTATGATGCTAGTGCTACAGCTTTGAGTGTTCTCAAATCAAATCTGCGAGTATACTGTAGTATGCATGCTGTGGTCAAGATGTGCTCTGTATGAAAATACAGTGAAAACTCCTGCAGTTGACATTTTCCCATTCAGACTTGACTGACCTGCACCGTCTACTGTCTCATCTAAAAGTATGTATCACCCACAGGCAGTATGGGTGATACTTCCCTTCTTAACATTTAAAGTCAACCTCACTTTCAATTTAAATGTTTTTTCTTAGTTTTTAATGTCCTTTTGTAAAACCAATGATGAAATAAAGCTTAATTAATCATTAATTCAACCACAATTATTGAGCTTTACTATTTTTAAGTTGTAGGGATTCAGTAGTCCCTGTCCTGAAGTCCTTGTAGGCTAATGGACTGTACCAGTCTTAAAGTCATCACCCAATTAATGTCATCTATGAAATACGCAGTTTCTACATGAAATATACAATTGTTCTTCTGTGTGTAGAAAGTCTATATAAAAATAATTATAAATACATGATGGCACAGCCCAAAGTGAATTCTAAATTCTTAAGTTCTAATCATATACCATTGTGCTTCTAAAATTTGCTCATTAAGTTGGGTGTTGAGAATTCCGAGCCACAAGAATATGTGAAAGTATTTATGTAACTGAAATTTTAAGGAAAACTAATGCTGTTGCAGTTGTTATAAAATGAAAATTATATGAGAAGTCATTCATTGTAAAAACTGGTACTCAAGTAAATTTGGGATTAACCCAAAGAAGAGTAATTCTGGAAAACCCTTTGCATTCTAAAATTCTAACAATTTTATGATTCTCCTTAATTTTATTTTTTAAATTTAATGTAATTTTAAAGGTTATTTTCCATTTTAAGTTACTACAAAATATTGGCTACATTTCCCATGTTGTATACAACTCATCGTTGAGCCTATCTTACACTCAGTAGTTTCTACCACCCACCCCTGTATTGCCTCCCCATAACCACTAGTTTCTCTATGAGTGTGCTGCTTTCTATATTTTTAAAATTCCACATATAAGTGATATCATACAGTGTTTGTCTTTCTCTGACTTAATTTACTTAGCGTAAGCCCTCCAAATCCATCCATGTTGCTGCAAATGCCAAAAGTTTATTCTTTTTATAGCTAAATAGTATTCCATTGTATGTGTGTATGTATGAAACATGTTCTTTGTCCATTTATTGATGGATACTTAGGTTGCTTCCTTACCTTGGCAATTGTAAATAGTGCTGTTAGGAACATCGGGGTACATGTATCTTTTTGAATTCAAGTTTTTTTTTTTAATTCCTTTTAATTTTGAAGGGTGATGAGAATGGAATATCTAAATATCCTCCAAGAGTTGAGGATGCTGGCAGTTGTCACAGAATATATCTTAGTGAAATATGTTTCCTTGCCAAATCTCTAAGGGACTGAAGCAGATTGCTAAGAATCAGGGGATTTTTCCTCAAGCTACGAGCCTTTAGTATGAAATACCTCATACTAATACCCAATGCCATTTTTGCAGAAATTAGTGCTGCTTATTACACAAAATCCTAGTAGTGAGAAATATTCCAAAGTGATCTGAGGTTACTGGGTGGGAGAGAGATGAAGTATAGTTAGTAAAATTGACAAATGATTGTAATGCATTTGTACAGACAAATGCAAAGAACCAATAGTAGTGAAGATGAAGAAAAAGAAGCAAGTTGGAAGATCCACACTATTAGATATCAAGGCTTATGATAAAGCTACAGTAATTAAGAAAGTGTGCTGTTGGTGTAAAGATGAGATGAGACTCTGTTGCGATATTGTAGAGTTCAAAAACAGACCCATGCATTTATGGAAACTTGATTATATGGCAGAAAAATGGAGATGGACAGTATTTTCAATAATGCATTCTGAATCAACAGGATAACTTTACAGAAGAAAATAAATCGCCACCCTTTACTTACATTATATACAAATATTAATTCTAAGTGGATTATAGATCTAAATGTGAAGCATGAAACAGTAATGTTCTAACAAAAACATGTAAGAATATCTTTATGTCTCTGAGGTAGGTAAATATTTCTTGAGCGAAATTAAAAAATATGACGATATAGGAAAAAATAGATAAATGGCCTTATAATTAGGAACTCCTCTGCTTCTGTTTTGTTCAGAAAGGAAAAGGCAAGTTACAGAATCAGAGAAGCTATTTGCAATGCATTTAACTGATGTTTAAAGAGTTGCATCTAGAATATATGATAGATTCTTAACAGCCAATGGAAGAAGAATCTAATTTCACAAATGCAAAAGACATGATCAGAGACTTAACAAACAGGATATTCCAATGACTGTTAAGCATAGAAAAACTATTTTACTTTTTTCATATAAAGTAAAATAGTCCCAGAGAAATTAAAATTAAAACCATAATGAAATACTGAGGTACCCCCAAGAGAATGACTGAAATTTTAAAAACTGACAAAACCAAGTGTTGATAAGGATATGGAGCAATTATGTGGAAATGGTAAAACCATATGGAGAACTATTGAATAGTATCTACTAAAGCTGAACATATATGTCCTGTAACCTGGCAATTTCACTCTTAAGTAGAGCCTACAGAAATATGTGTATATATGCACTGAAAGACATATACAAGAATGTTCACAGTATTATTCATATAGCTAAAACTGGAAAAAATAGAAATGCTATCAACATTAGAATAAATAATTAGAATAAAGTTTTCAAATAAAGAAATTTTGCATAGAATGGAATATTAAAAACAAAGAAAATTAATTGGCTACTTTTACACACATCTGGATGAATCTTGTTAACATAATGTTGAACAAAAGATACCCAACTCAAAATAATACACACTGTAAACTCCATTTGCTGCTGCTGCTGCTAAGTTGCTTCAGTCGTGTCCGACTCTGTGCGACCCCATAGACGGCAGCCCACCAGGCTCCCCTGTCCCTGGGATTCTCCAGGTAAGAACACTGGAGTGGGTTGCCATTTCCTTCTCCAGTAAACTCCATTTATATGCAGTTTAAATAATGGCAAAACTATAGTGTTAAAGATCAAGATAATGGTTCCATCTGGAGAAGAGAGAAATGGCACAAGGGAAGCTTCAAGGGTGCTGGTCATATTCCTTCCCTAAAGTGGGTGCTGGTTTTGTGGGTCCACTTTGAAATAAGTCTTTCAGTGATGATTTTATTTCTTTGTTTTCTGTTACATAAGTTGTACTTCAACAAACAAGTTTAACAAACAAAAAAAACAGGTTTTTTTTTTCAAGTTTTTCAAATAGCAGAGGAAAAACTGGCCAGAAGGTGGTAAGGGGCTCTGGAGACCCTTTTTCTGATTTGGGGGAGCTGGTTCACAGAGGAGCTTAGTTAAACTGTTCACTCAGCTGCAGACTCATAACATGTGCTGATGCTGTTTGTAGAGTGTCATAGTGCTGCAAGATTCTGTGGACTTTGGTTCTTTGCCTACCTGCAATTGTGTTTATGGACCTGAATGTTGTCAAGGCCAGAACTTCAGTCACAGAACTTACAGTCATTGAGCTTTGCAGCACAGATGCCACGTCCTCCTGAAAGCCTTTCCGGAGCTGTGAGTTTGGCCCAGGTGCTCTTCTTCTATGCTCCCACCACATGAATCCTTAGCATATGTACCCCTGTCCCCTCCAGACACTGTAAGGTGGTGCTGCTTCTTTTTTAAAAAAAAATTTGTCTGGGCAGGTCTCAGTTGCAGCATTTGGGATCTCAGTTCCCTGACCAGGGATGGAACCTTGGGCCCTCTGCACTGGGAGTAGAGAGTCCAAACCGCTGGACCACCAGGGAAGTCCCACTTCGTAAGGATAACTTTGTCTTGTTTATGATTTAAATCTCAGTGCTAGCATCACTGACTCAATGGGCATGAATCTGAGCGAACTCCGGGAGATAGTTAAGGACAGGGATGCCTGCTGCCGCCAGTGGAGTTGCAAAGAGTCGGATATGACTGAGCGACTGAACATCAACATATAAGTCAGATGTTAGTAACATGAGAAGTGCCTGTGTTCAGCCATTTAATTTATTTATTTGTGGCCACATCACTTGGCTTCTGGAATTTTAGTTCCCAAACCAGGGCTTGAACTCAGGCCCCCTGCAGTGGAAACTTGGGGTCCTAACCACTGGACCAGCAAGAAATTCCTCTGTATGTAGACATTTTATAGATAGATTTGATAATTTTGAAATATATAAATTCTTAATAGCACTGAAAATTAGGATGAAGAATTTAAGACCCTTTCCCAGACACTTGCCTTTTGTTCTTGCAGTTAAGTTTTACAGTTAATTAAAGACTGAAAAGATATTTCTGGTTCTAGAACATAGCACTTTCCTCAGATTAGTAGAGTACTCTTCTGGAAAGTGTCTGATTACTCTATAATGTATGAAATAATTTCTTTTTCCCGATAACATAGAGTTCAGTGTTATTTTCAAATTGCTCTTGAATCACTTAAAACTAGAAAAGACTTTATAACAAAGTTATTATAGATAATAGTGTCTCAAAAGTTTTGAGTTTTGGGTATTTCCTTTATTATACAAAGTTGAAATATGAACTGTGGTTATAATTATAATCAAATAGAGAAGCCAGGTTTGAATTTCATATTTTTTTTTACTATTGGTATGCTTTCTGTCAACTCTGTTTTTAAAAAGTGAAATTTTGACATGGGAGTCCTAAGAACAGAGGTCTATGTCACACTACAAATATAAACTGTTTAAGGTAATGCCAAAACTAGATAACTAGAGTAAAGGCAAATGAAATCCTTCCTTTTGTGTTGGTTGTTGTGTGAGCACGATCAAGAGGTGTGTGAAATGGATAGAAGTCCTCAAATTTCGTCATTTTGTGCATTCAAATAGACAAAAGACCACGAAGCCTTTTAATTTAGAAATTCCCACAGTTCTCAATATGGTGGCTCTCCAGTGGATTCAGCTGCTAGTGGATTTAGCCTTTCTAGAAGCTTTGACATCACATGTTCCTCAATGAAGTAATTCTGCTTCAGTTCAGTTTAGTCACTCAGTTGTGTCCGGCTCTTTGTGACCCCGTGGACTGCAGCACGCCAGGCCTCCCTGTCCATGACCAACTCCCAGAGTTTACTCAAACTCATGTCCGTTGAGTCAGTCATGCCATCCAACCACCTCATTCTCTGTCATCTCCTTCTCCTCCTGCCTTCAGTCTTTCCCAGCATCAGGGTCTTTTCCAACGAGCCTACAGACAGATTCCAAATGCTCTTTGGTATTTTCTTTATATCATGCAACACTTGGGTTTTAGGTAGTTGCTGCATCATATTTAAGTAGCTTTGTAAATCTTTCTGTAGTGTGTAAGAAAGCTCTAAAATTGAGATTTTTCATACATAATTGTACAAAAAATATTTTAAATGTATGGAAGAATAGCATGGAATATATGTCTTCTATCAGCATAAATAGCGTTAGAACATCAACAACTCGTTTTTCCCATACATATCAGTTGCCTACCTATAGGGGTATGAAATGTGTACATTTACCAGTAGCATATAATTCAGTAATATTTGTATTATTTTAATAACTTATTTGTAAAGAGAAGTTCAGTTGTGTTACTGTGCAATGTGGAATCCTCTCCAGGACGTTTTTTAAGTTCAGGTATATAGGAACCTGAAACTCCAATACTTTGGCCACCTCATGCGAAGAGTTGACTCATTGGAAAAGACTTTGATGCTGGNCTTTATTAGGTATCTCCAGCGAGATGATGGGCCATCTGAGAGTATTAACACCTGGATTTACAGTCATCATGATGGAATACATTGAAGTTCTTTACTAAGCTGAATTACTCGATAACATCTTAGAAACATAAATAATCAAGAAGCCTCATTTTCAAACCTAAAAGCCAAGAGTCTGTCTTGCTAATTGACCATGATGGAGTTATAATAGTGAAATACAACACAGAAAAACTCTCTAGAAGGCTGCCTCGGGCATATAACATCAATAAAGCACCAGTGATCCCATTTACAGACCCACGTTCTTATAAAGGGCTCTGTCAAGACAGGCTCATGTTTTGAGATGCAGATCTTTGGAGAGATGTTTCAAATGTCTAGTTGTTTTACAGAATAGATAGAGAAGACTATTTCCATGTAATTAAATGTAAGCTCCAAGATATTTCCAAAAAGCTTCTATGTTTCTCAAAATTAATTTATCAGCTTCAGGTACTCAATGAGAATTCCTCAAGAAAATGCAAAAAAAAAGAAAGAAAGAAAGAAAGAAAGAAAGAAACACAAACAAACAATAGAAATCAATCAAACAATAGATGTATGGAATGCACACCTATACTTCCAAGATAAAGGATATAAAGGACACTAATACAGGGCTAATGATAGGCCAACTTGGCCTACTTATTAGGCCAATTTGGCTAACATGAATGATAAAAATACTTAGAATTACTCATTTCCTTAAAGTATTATCATCATCAAATGACTTGTCCTTAAAATATCGATGGGGCTTCCCAAGTGGCCTAAGGGTAAAGAATCCAACTGTGAATGCAGAAGATGCAAGTTTGACCCCTGGGTCAGGAAGATCCCCTGGAGAAATGACAACCCACTTCAGTATTCTTTCTGGGAAATCCCATGCCTGGTGGGCTACAATTCATGGGGTCACAAAAGTCAAACACTATTTAGCAAATAAACATCAGTAACAACAAAAATGGTAACGTAGGCACTGTTCTCATTTTACAAATTATAAAACTGAAGCTTGAAGAGATTGATATTAAATAAGAACTCGTGTGTTCTGATTCCTAGTTAGTGCCTTTGCATAACTTTAGTTATCAAATTTCTTATTTTCCTTGAATCTTGGGTTTATCTGGTATTTGTACTTATCTATCTATTTGCAGTGATGGACCATAATACAATTATATGGCTCTGAAGTCAATGGGAATAGTGCATATCATTTATTCTCTGCTAAACTAGCAAGATCACCCTCTGGTTCTGTTTGTTCACTCAGTCATGTCTGACTCTTTGCAATCCCACGGACTGCAGCACACCAGGTTTACCTTTCCTTCACTACTTCCCAGAGCTTGCTCAAACTCATGTCCATTGAGCCAGTGAGGTCATCCAACATCTTGTCCTCTGTTGTCCCATTCTCCTCCTTCCTTCAATCTTTCCCAGCATCAAGGTCTTTTCTAATGAGTTGGCTCTTCATGTCAGGTGGCCAAATTATTATAGTTTCAGCTTCAGCATTAGTCTTTTCAGTGAATATTCAGGATTGATTTCTTTTAGGATTGACTGTTTGGTCTCCTTACAGTCCAAGGGACTCTCAAGAGTCTTTGCCTTCTGGACTACTTGTCATATGCTGATCAATAAGTGTTAGTTGCTCCAGGAAACAGTATTTATAGTTCAATTTACACTATTAGAAAATAAAATGGCAATCAGGTCTTCAAAACACTGGTCTTTCAATATTCCGGTTTTCAAATATCAAAGACTACATCACATTTACAAATCATATGGACAATTGAGAGAAATATGGATCTACCTCTTAGTCTTTCAAAATCAATTGTATATAATAAATACAAACATCCAATTTGTATCATTAGGAAATCTATGAATATTTTATCTGAGTCAAATACAATGTATTTCTTCTGTGGCACAAAGGAAGTGAATAATTGCATAATTGTCCCTCAGACAGTCTGTTGCTGGAGCTGAGTGATCAGGGTAATACTTATGACCTTGGACAGAGACTATGTGGTGTGCTGTGACCACTCCAGGGACTTTTGATGGCTATTTCTTGCTTTCAAGAGTAAAACATATGGGACATGTCAGGAAGAGTTCTCATTTTTCACATTGCTTTCTTTTTGTCTTCATTCACTCTCCCTTCTTTTCACTTTAGCCTCTCACTCTTTCATTAATATTATGTTGAATTATTCTGACCCACAATTCTGATCTGTTACTTGCATCCATAATGCTTTATAAAGAGGCTATAGCATAGCAAAATTGTCTAGCAGGGACTTCCCTGGTAGTCCAGTGGTTAAGATACCACATTCTCAATGCAGGGCTCAGGGTTCAATCCCTGGTCAGGAACTAGATTCTATATGCTGCAACTAAAGATTTCACATGCCACAATGAAGACCAAAGATGTCACGTGCCACAGCTATCATCCAGCAGACAAATAAACTAAAATGAATATAAAAAATTGTCTAGCATACCTTATGACTCGATGAAATAGAAGAATGTATACAAGAATGTGAATCCACTTCTGTCAAAACTTTGTTGGAAATCTCTTCCATTTATATGATTGCTATGTCTTGATGAAGGTAGAACGAGAGGAGAGGGAAAGCAACTAGAATAAGTCATCATCAGGTAAGGAAATGAAAGAGCACAATTTTAAGAAGCAATAAGGGACAGACACCAGAGGAATTTATGTTAGAGCCTTTGCAGAGTGTAATTAATACATTGCATATGAAATCAACCCATTGAGGGATGCAATGAAAGCAATTAGTGTGAAGTTTTAATAAAGGAGTTAGACATGTATTTAAAGGAAAGAGAATGCTGTGATGTACAATTAATAACTCTGAAGCTTGGACGAAGCATATAGGACAAGGGCTTTCTGGCTGCTTTTCTCTGTTCCCCCATCAGCCAGTCAGCTAAGAATGTGCCTTAGTGAATGCTTCCTACAGCAGGCTCCCAGGAGTGTCTCATCTGTGGAAATCAGGGAAATCTAAAAACAGCTCTGTTCTGTTTCAGAAAGATAAATGAACCTTCTATGGAAAGCAGAGGTGTGAAAGGCTTTAGACAAACTCATTACAAGCTCCAGCACACACTTAGTGAATGGAATTGTGACTTAGAACCTCATGCTGCCCAGTGTCCCTAGGGGCCAGGAATAAAAGATAAAATACAAAGACAGGGCATTCAATTAAATATTGTAAATGAATGACAGCATGGCTCATCCTGTACTGTCATTCTTACTCTATCCTCCTCAAAGAAAAATAGCATAAAGCATAAATTGGGGTCATCAGCCATAAGTATGTGTATGTGGTCTCCTACTTTTGGGCAAAGATCCCGTATCATCCCTACAACAATTTACCAATGAATAAATGGTACATACAATCTGTGATTAGCAGTCAACTCTGGTTGACCCATGTAGTCAAACTTGCAGTTTCTCAAGGAAGAGTAGAAACCAATACTGTATTTTATATGTAAATGTCCCACTAGGTAAAGCATCTCTGCTTTGGGCTTATTTACATGAATTTTAAGTCATGTATATAGAAGGGTGGGCTTCCCTGGTAGCTTAACTGATAAAGAATCCTCCTGCATTGTGGGAGACCTGGGTTCAATCCCTCGGTTGGCAAGGTCCCCTGAAGGAAGATATGGCAACCCACTCCAGTATTCTTGCCTGGAGAACCCGCATGGACAGAGGAGACTGTGAACTATAGTCCATGGGGTCACAAAGAGTCAGACACGATTGAGTGACTAAGCTCAGCACACAGTGCCCTCAGAAGAGCACTGAGAAATAGCTAAAAAACTCTTCAAATCGATAGAGGAGAAATAAATTACCTAAAGAATCTCAACCTTCACCCCAACAGCATTCAGTGGTGGTGCTTTCTATCCCAAGAATTATTATCAGCTTATTTTGGTAATTAAAGACACTTCTGGTGGTTGTATTCCATGTTGACATGGTTTATCAATAAATGTAAGTAAATATTAATTAAGGTCTACCACATTTATGGAGAAGGAAATGGCAACCCACTCCAGTATTCTTGCCTGGAGAATCCCATGGACAGAGGAAGCTGTAGGGCTATAGTCATGGGGTCGCAAGAGTCGGACAGAACTTAGCGACTAAACCACCACCACCTCCACATTTACGGCTCTGCACTATTACTGCTGATTCATTTTCTCACTTAATTTCCATAACACTTCAAGTAGATTATGTACTAATAACAGTATTTTATAGATGCCAAAACTGTTTAAAACAGCTGTGGTAAGTGGCACAGCTGATGTTCTAACTCAGTTCATCCTGATCGCCTTAATTTGCCTCACTACTCTCTGACAGCAAGGTCTTAATGAGTCAAATTGTAAATTGAGAGTCTAGGAGAAGCAAAAGTGGAAGAAGGGAATATGATGGTTGAATGACAAGAAAGAATGGCAGCAGACAAGCCTGCCTCTCTGTTTTTTCTTCCTTCTATCCTCCCTCTCTTTTTTTCCTTCCTTCCTTTCTCTTTCTTTCCACAATTGGAGTGAGTACCCCATCTGTGTCTGCTTTGTTAATGACAATGCAAAGTGATGTAAGTTACCATTTGACCAAATACACAGCTTTTTTCTTTGGTGTGTAAGTTTATAATAATGCTGGTTGCATTTTCCATGAAACAAACAAACATCCAACGTTCTTAGATGATGCAAAAATGAAATATGTTCCAAGGCAATTAGTTGTTCCTTCACTTCTCCTGTATCATTTTTCTACAGATGTAATTTTAAGCTGTGTGTCACCTGAGAAAAGAGTGTACCCTTAAACTGATTATATATAAATTACGCCCCTTAGTTATACATAGGCAAAAATATATTTTACTCATTTGTTCAAGCCAAATACAATTATTCAGAACTGAAAAAAATGTTAAAAACGTTGAAAACCATTGTGTTTTATTAGAATGATGTTTTGTTGGATTAATAGAAGAGTGAATTCTTCCAGAAGATCATAAAATGAGATGCTTAATTTTAAAAGACTGAAGATTAATTGGTGCAAACTAAGGGGCACCTGTGTGACTATTCACTAAAGAAAGTTTCATTTTAATTTTATTCATGCATTTTTTGATTTCTTCATTCAACAAATGTTTACTGAATACTGATTGTGCTGATCACAATGTTCCATGTTGGCAGTATAAGTGTTGAACAATAGGGCATTACTTTGTCTTCATTGAGGTTACATTCCAGTGAAGGCAAACAGTGAATGAGTAAAATGATGAAAACAAATTCAGTGATATGAAATAAATAAAGGAAGCAAAGGAGTAGGTGTGGATACAGGAGACAATTTTCTGGGAAAGTAAAACAATAACCTGAGATCTGAAAGGAGAAAGAAAAGTGTTAAATGGTGAGCTAGAGTGCTAGTTCCAATTTTATAGATAATGTCTACAAAGATCTTGGAGTGAGAAAAGGCTTTTTTCAACTTTTTTATTTTATATTGCAGTATAATTGATTAATAATGCTGTGTTAGTTTCAGATGTACAGCAAAGTGATTTGGTTATACGTATACATGTATCTTTTCTTTTTTTTCCATTTATGTTAGGACATAATACTGAGCAAAGTTCCTTGTGCTATATGGGTATGTCCTTGTTGGTTATCCATTTTAAATATAGTGGTGTGTACATGTCAATCCAAAACTCCTTAACTACCTGTTCCCCTTCCCCTCTGGCAACCATAATTTCAGAGAAACAGTTTTTTTCTATTCTAAATATTAGATGCCTTTACAGCTGGGACATGGTTGGGGGATGAGAAAATTGTAAGGATATAATATTAGAGGGATAGACTGGAACAACATGAACATAATTTTGTGTGAGATCAGTATCATGACTGATTCATACATAGGTTTCTTGGTTGGTGACTGAGAATGGACTCAGAGTCAATGAAAATGCAAAGAAGCAATGAAGAATTTACTACAGAATTCATCTAAGATATGTTGGTGGCTTACCCTAGAGGGATGATAAGCATTGAGAAAAGTGAAAAGATTTGAAACAGATTTTGGTTTTGGAAGCAAAAGATTGCTCTGATGAATTGGATATTATTTGAGAAACTGGTGGATTATAGATAGTGTTTGGAGAGTTTTAAAAATCTGTATTGCTTTTGTGTTTTTTGTATAAAAATGCTATCCACAGGACGAGGAAGTTAAGAGGTAAGAAAGGAGTTTGGGTTAAGAAACAATGTGGTTTCTAAGAGATCCTTAGTTTTCACTGAGACATCTGACTCTGATTTCCTACAAAAAGATTCAGAGAGGAAATCAGCAGTAAGTCATGATCTTCTCATTGATTTTAATATACAGTTTGACTTTGATAACTCCAAGACCTGCCCAGTGATAGAGACTGCAGGCCAATGAAACTTGAGACCAAGTATCCTATAGGGAGATGGGAAAGCATGGAGGAAAATCCAAGACTAAAATACAGAAATAACCATGTGAGAAGAAACAAAGTGACTTCCATTCCCAGTAGGTGTCTGAGACTGATTTCAGAGCTTTGCAAGTGAACAGACTTTGATAATAGATGAGAAGAAACAGGTAAAGCTCTTAAGTAACTAAAAGAAAACAGATAATGATTAAGAACGGGGAGCACAGAAACAGAAATCTGGACAAATAGTCTCCCTTTAGTCATGGAATTTAAAATGTTGCTGAGAACCAGTTTCTCTGTTGACTGGGAGAGGCTGGCTTAGTTTAGTCATCATTTGTCCTTCTATTAACAAAAGGGTCGTTTTTACTTCTTATCTATTTATTCAATGACTATGAATCGACGGAGCCCCTTCTATGCTCTAGGCTGCTCTTAGGAGTAAAATTGGTATATACTTTCCTGTTTGGATGGAAGCAGACAAACAAATTTTCANTTTTTATTCTTCCTCTAGTGTAGTGGTTTCCAGATCTATACATTCATGAAGTACTTTTTATATTATGATGTCATGGCAGAACTCCAAAATGGATTCATGAGATACATGGTGAATTATCAGGCTCGGATTAACATTGACAAAAAAATAAACTTTATAGAAGAATTCTGTGAGAATTAGCAATTATGACTCTTATACTTTGAAAATTTTATAACAGAATGGAAGAAATAATGATTCCACATGAGAAAAATTGGATTATTGTATAGAAAACAAGAAAAATTCCATTTAAAATGAAGATTAAAAGAGCTTTCAATGAGAAAGATTTTTTAATGAATTATCACATATCTACTTAGTATAAGGACAATGTATCATAATTAAACCTGCATATCAAGTGTGACATCCAGTTTATGTTATTATACTTTACTTTTAATGTGAAGAAATTAAGAATTTTTTTTCACATATATGATGTATAAAGATGAAAAACACACAGATTATTTTGCAATTTCCAACAGCTCACTTTTCATTTTTCTAACAGCTAAAAGCTCCATTTTCATTTTGAAGTGTTTTGGATTTTGAGTATGTGAATATTATAACTCATGTTCTGAGAGCAGTATTTTACTAAATGAGCAGTATTTTAGTTTTGTTTCTCTCCATTCCAGCCTAAAAATTCAATAAGATCTAAATTCAGCTTTACTATCCCTTTGTAAAATGATTAAAATTAAATGAACAGGAGAAATAAAAGGAAAAGAAGAAAACAGATAAGAGATAACTTAAGAATGATAAGTAAATGCAAATTATGTTAGAGATTCTGACAGATCTTAGCTATTTCCATTTTTTTGAGGTTTCTAGCCAGGGTATGCCAAGGACGGGAGGATGGCAGGGGAAGTCCAAGCAGGGGCTATAGAGGGTGTAAGATAATTTTGAAAAATAAAAAAATTGAAAATTAATTTGCTTTTAATTATCAACATGTGACAGCATTTTTTGAAAAATGCCAGGGTTAAAATTATTTTTCCGTGCTCAGGTAAAACATGCCTACCATGGCCCACCCTTTCGTATGCCACTGGTTTCCAGTGTATTTGAAAAGTAAAGAAAATGCCAAGCAAAAATCATGAAATGTTTTAAATATCTTAGTTTAATAAATTAATTCAATATAAAAATCTATTTAATTGAGCTATTCATGGAGTGATTACATAATTTATAAAAAATATTAATTCTCAGTGCACTATAATGAATGTGCACTTTCAGCCTGGTTAGTGTATCTCTAGTAACTCTACTCATGGCCTGTTTTTGATGTTCTTTGTGACTGTGAAGCTTAGATGATACGCTTTTCTTGCTGGTCTTCTTTTACTTATTGCACCCCCTGTCTGGTAACTAATTGTCTTAAAAATACCTTTAGAATAAACATTATTTTAAACTATCAACAAATTTATATAAAATCTTAGCATGAAATTCAGAAAATGTTTTCCTTCTTGCTTTTTAAAATAACCTAAATAGCCAGACTTAGTTCTACTAACGTTATTGATTCATCTCCTCCCCATAGCTTTATTTAGATATAATTGACATATAATTGATTTAACTTAAATCCAGATTCCATCTGACCAACTTTTTGAAATGTGATGCACTAGCTAGTATTTGAGTACTGCAGATGGGAGATTGTTATCATCTAGATCTTAATATAATTTTATTGCCCATTGGATTTTCAAGGACAGAGGGGAAAAGGCGAGTATTAAACATAAACCTTAGCGAGACTATATGAATATTAATAAAGCATTTTAGTTTACATTTGCCTACAGAATGCTGGCATGTGAGAATAAAGAAGTCATTCAATAATATTTTCTAACATTTATTTGAAATGTTAGCAGAAGCAGGTTATATTTGCAACAGAAGCTTAGTCTAGGTTAAAAGTTTATTTCCTCTTAAATTTGTTATCACCTTCCATTAAGTTTTTTTTTAAGATTTATTTATTTATTTATTGCACATGGCTTCCTCTAGTTGAGGTGAGCAGGGGCTACCCTATAGTTGAGATACGTGGGCTTCTCATTGTGATGGCTTTTCTTCTTGCTAGCACAGGCTATAGGATGTGTGGGCTCAGTAGCTACAACTCCCGGGCTATAGAGCGCAAGCTCAATAATTGTGGTTTGTAGGTTTAGTTGTCGCGGGGCATATGGATCTTCCTGGATCAGGGGTTGAATTTGTGTCCCCTGCACTGGCAGGCAGATTCTTATCCACTGCACCACCAGGTAAGCCCCCAACTTATTCTTTTTTTATAATGTCAATACTTCTATCCAACATGGGCAATGTTATACTGTAAAATTCTGAAGTGTTCTAAGTTTCTCAATTCCTGTTATTTCTAGACAAGAATAAAAATGTAAAAAATATTTCAGTAGTTAAATACAGCTGATCATGGTAAACAGTGTAATTAAGGTGTTTTGCACCTTGAAGTATATTTGACCAACTTAAACGAGAGCAAAACCAGTGGTGGACTATTGTATTGACATCTCTTGACACATCTTTGGACCCAACACCATTGATGGTATTTGTCTGTAGACCGGTTTTCTTTACAACTTGGTCCATTTCCAGTGCTGGTCAGAGAGAATGATGCAATTCATGACAAAATATGTTTTATTTAATATTTTCCCAGGACTCAAAATGGGATACATGAGAATTTAGCCTTTTTCTTAAGGCACTCATACCTACTTTAAGGGTTTATAGCAGGTTGTGCTTCTTTGATTGTACTTATTAGAGCTAAGTTATTTGATCTTTGGGGGACACACTGTATCTTATTTTTGGCTATATTAAATGATGGTCAACAGGGGAAAATTACCTTGGATCCTAAATAAGTTATAGAAAAAGATCTTAGAAGAAAGGCAGCTATGCCAGGAATCTTAGGTCTAAGAAACACATGCTCTTGGACATACTGTGTATTTAAAAGCCAAGTAATAAAACCTCTTTTTGCTTTTAAGCGTTAGTTCTGGGTGAAGTGTTAGTTTTAAGTAAAGTTCAGAACAGGTTTTCCCAATCCTGTTGAAAATTTGTTCCATCTCTGTCTTTTCTGTCTAAATAGTTCAAGTTTATGTTCTCTTCTTTTGTTTTGCAAAGCACTAATCAAACTATTGATGGTAAAAATAATTTCTTTGATAATAATGATTTTGGGGTTTTTTTTGTTGTTGTTCTTTACGAAATTTTTCCCAGGGCAAGTTGATGAGGACATTTTGACCACTTGAGTTTTACCTGCTGCCATTGACTTTTCCTTTTTGAAGTGAGACTAAGCATTTGACAGCTCTTTTCTTTGGTAATTCATAGAAGAAAAAGCCTTCAGGAAAAAATATTTGTATTTGATTTTAAGGGATAACTAAATTTCTTTGTTGTTTGTTTTTTGGAATTGTGTTAAAGGAAATTGTGAAATTGTAATGACTAAGTGCATATGTTTGAAGGTTTTTACTTTGTTTATTTCCTTCATCAAAAAAACAAAGCAAAACCAAGCAAACCAGTAACTGTTAACCCTAATTTATTTTTACTCTTCAAGTGACATTACTTTTAACTGGCTACATTTGGATAATAAAAGCCATGGATTTCAAACCACTTAGTAATTTGGTTTCATTTTTAACACAAATAACACCTTTTCATCCATTTTTATATAAACTTCAAACAACGTATGTTTTAACTTACTGCCAAATAAGAAGAAATGTGTTACATTAAAGTGCATGTTGTTTGCTTCAGCATTGGAAATACCATTCATTTTATAGCAATTTTGAGTTATTTTTCTGTCACTTTGTATTCCTATTCAAAGAGACATACAGAAACCCTCACTCAAAACAACTCCCTTAGGGTTTACTCCTGGATGTCAGTAGACAGGAGCAAGAGGAACAGTATGCAGCAAGCTTAGGTCATGAAAATGTCATCTCTTGGTGACTTGCATTTATTATTATTCTTTGAATTGTGTCCTCTTGAAATTCTCTGCAGGGTATTTTAATATATTTGTGTGTGTGTGTTTAGGTAGGTAAGACATAGATACCACTTCACATTCCCACCCCCCGCCTTCCCTCTTTTGATATATAAAACTGAGACAACTCATTTTCTAGGATTTGGTCCAAATTTTTAAAATGTATGTTGCCAAAGGATAACATGTACAGAAGGTGAAATGTTAATAATATGAAAGACTAGGACATAAAACTTGAAACTTCTTCAACATTAAGATGCAGTTTAAAGTGTGAGATTGTTTTTAATCTAATGAAGTGAATCAGATGTTAGAGAAATTAAGAGCAAAATACGTTTTGTTGCATTCTTGCTGCTACTTCTGGGAACTAGAGATGGGTTTTTTTTTTGTTCTTTTTTTGTTTTGGTTTGGTTTGGTTTGGTTGAGAATTCAAAGGAATAAAGGGGTGAGCATGAATACCTCTTTTGCCTCACCCCCTCTGATGAGCTGTGTGACCCTGGGCAAGCCGTTTTATTTTCTGAGCCGTGTGAACTCAGGTTCTCTCTAACTGTAGAGTCTAAAGTTCTGATGTGACAGCCGAGGCAGTGCACGATTGCTGCAGGATGGTGTGACGATACCTGGGTGCTGGCAGGGATGCGGTGTTTGAATACTGCCTCAGATTTAGTCTCTTTGGGTAGCATAAAAGCATCTGGGGAACCGGAGTTACTAACAACAGCTGATGAGGACTTCCCTAGTGGTCCAGTGTTTGACTGTGTACTTCCAGTCCAGCGGGTGTGGGTTTGATCCCTGGTCGGGGAACGAGGATCCCACATGCCATGCAGCCAAAAAAAAAAGTTGATAATATGTTCCATCTTTTTTCTTTTATATCTCTTAAAAATGGCATCAAATTCAATTTAGTAGGCATCCACTAAAGATGGGCTAATATTTTTCTCAAAGAAAAATGAGCATAGCTCTTAATAGTTGTGTATGTGCATGCATACACACACACACAAAGAAAGAGAGGGAGAGAGAGAGATTGACCAGTTTCTGTATTTGCTTACAGTTTGAACAGTTTGTTAGAGTGACCTGAGTTTTTTCCAGGATCCTGCAGCAGATTCTATGGCAAGCTCTTTGGAAAGGGTGGGAAGTGTTTTGTTACCTGAATGACCAGTTTGCCAGTTTACTCTCCATACTTGTCTGTCTGCTGTGTTTAACATGATTGAAGAGCATCACAGGATAAGATGTGAAGGAATAATAGAAAGTGGCTCCTTTGGACATTCATTGTGGTTCTAAGCTAATAGTGCACTGGGTGGGAGCTTAGAAGCGATCACTTCTTGTAATATATTTATTTATTTGAAGTCCTTTTTCTTTAGTGCTTCAAACTGTATCCAGAGAAATTAAAAAAAAAAAAAGAATATGAATTAGAGTTACCTAAAATAGACTAATTAGGAAACAGAGGCTCCTTTATGGCAAATAAGGAGCAGATAAACTTTATAATTAGTAAATTAGAAAAACTGAAAGCATTGGTAGGAAGCTTTCTTTGACCTCTGTCACCTTCTGTGCCTGCTAGGTTAGGTGTTCCTCTGTGAAGTGCGATCGAGCAGCGCTCTGTGTCTCCCTCCCACTGCGTGAGACACACACTCATCATCACTGGGGGTGACGAGCTCCTTGAAGGCAGGGCATTGTCCTATTTGACTCAGTGTTCTCACCCATGTCACATAGTGGTTGCTCAGGAACTACTTGTTGAATGATGTCAGGAAAAGCAAGACTGCTGGATGGCCCCTAATTATGTCCACATCCATGTAAAATCAAAGTGGGCAATATGTTTAGCTTCGAAATCCTCTCACGACTTTTCACTAAGAAACAAATGCTTCTGCAGCCTTCCATAAGAGCTGATTATTATTATTATTGAGGACTATGGAGAATACATATTTGTAAAATTTTTAAATAAAAAAAAACTTCATTACAGTTTGATAATGTGTTTAAAAAAAAGCTGGTAAAAATATATCGTCAAAAGTGTTATCACTGGATTCTGGTAACTTGACTGGGAGTTTTTGAAAACCTTGGTAATGTTAGTTTTGATGTAGTCTTTTATTCATGGCCAAGGATATGAGTCTGAAGTAATTCTTACTTACAGAGCTGCTGGCCAGTTAATGTGAGCAAGGCAGATTTGGATACAGGCTGAAATATCTGGTCAGGCCCAATTCTTTAGCTGCTGTCATGGAGCAGTTCAAGTAGAGAGGGGGACATTTTCTTATTTCTCATTAGTATGAGATCACAAAGAAAGCCACCAGTGAGCAGCACTAGCCACACTTCTGACTCTCTTTCTATCGGGCTGCGTGGAGTTGTTCAGTTGCTCAGTCATGTCTGACTCTTTGTGACTCCATGGACTGCAGCACACCAGGCTCCCCTGTCCTTCCTTCACCATCTCCTGGAGTTTGCTCAAACTCATGTCTGTTGAGTCTGTGATGCCATCCAACCATCATGGTCTCTGTCATTCCCTTCTCCTCCTCCTGCCTTCAATCTTTCCCAGCATCACGGTCTTTTCTAATGAGTCAGCTCTTTGATACAGGTGGCCAAAATATTCAGCGTCTGTCCTTCCANCTCCTGGAGTTTGCTCAAACTCATGTCTGTTGAGTCTGTGATGCCATCCAACCATCATGGTCTCTGTCATTCCCTTCTCCTCCTCCTGCCTTCAATCTTTCCCAGCATCACGGTCTTTTCTAATGAGTCAGCTCTTTGATACAGGTGGCCAAAATATTCAGCGTCTGTCCTTCCAATGAATACTTAGGATTGATTTCCTTTAGAATTGACTGGTTGCTGTGAAGTAGAACCAGTTTTATTTTTTATTAATGATTAAATTAGATTGTGTCCGTGTATAAACACTTGTTTTTGACAGAATCTCATATTTTCTTCTGAAGTCTAATATCTAGTAGCTCAAAGTAGAGTAATAAATTCAGCAAAGTTTTTTTCCTCTTGTGTTCAGAATAAGACCATGGTTGCACTGCACCATAATCAAGTGTATAATTTTTAAAATGTCATAGCATTTGAAGTTTTTCAGATTTCTGTTGTAAAAGTCCTCAGTTCAATTTTACATTATTCTTTATATTGACTGATCTAAAGATTTGACTATTAATTTAACCAACATTATTATGCTTTTCCTCTAGCAAAAATCAAAGCTCTTTAAATGAATTGATCCCTTACTGTCCTATAACAATGAAGAGTATACAACAGTCATATTTTCAGACACCCTTGCACAATATTGTCAACACTTGAAGAGAAGAACAGTTACTGTTTGGTTAGTGAAGGTTAAAGGTAAACATTCCCTGCCAGTTCAAAGAAACAGAGGCACGCTACTTTATTATGTATGTGTAAGTGGAGCTCAGTGGAAAATATGGTCAGATTTCACATATATTTCATAAACTAACAACAGCATTTTCCACTTTTGACTAATACAGCCCTAAGAGCGCACCCTTATAGGTGACTTGTATGATACCATATGCCTTGCAGGCACGCAATAGATACTAGATAATGATGAGAGGTGAATATCCTTTTGTCTCAGTTCTGCACTTGGGATAATCAAGACTTTTAGGCAGAGTTAATTAATATCTGGTGGTTTTCTATATTCCTAAGGGAATACAACTTTGAATTATCTCATCATAGATGAATTTGTAAAGTCACAAAAGTAGTAGTTCCAGTTTTGGACTTGGGAAATGACATTTCTCTGAGTAATGGTAACTGGTAGTAAAGTAAACGCTCGATTTCCTGGCCATTTAAGTCTAATGTGTAGGCATCTGGGGATGCTGATATACTCATTTACTTGTAAGTGAGAACCTTCAGTGCTCCTGGCAGTGCTATTTGTTGGCATCATTTGTTGCATAATTAGTGCAATAGTGGATTTAGAAGTTAAGTGTCAGCCTATGGCTGAAATTATCTGCTGGCCAAAGAACCTTAGCCATTTTCTTGTTTAGGGTTTTTTAATTGGAAAAGGGAGAATATCCCCATTTATTATTCATAGATACAGTATATTTGTTATGATTCCTTTGGTTAAAATGAGATAAAATATGAATTAAAACCAAATACATTCTTCAAGCTTCCAAACTAAATTAGAAAGCTGGTTTTATACATCTTCAAACATTATGGCTTTAAATTTTATTATCTGATTGAAATATTTCACCTCAATTAATATGGGGGATGTTGACAGAGAACTAGACATTTCAATTTAGACATTCATAATTAGTCTCTGTTTATTTTTCTTAATCATAAAGATAAATGATATAGTATTGGACACTGTTGATTTTTCATAAGTGGAGGCAGAATAGTATAGTATTGTGAACAGAATACTGGGAGGAGAAAAAGTGGACACGTACAGTTCACTGTGTGAGATGGGATGGATTTGAGGAATTCTTTCTTTCATCAGTCAGTTCACTTCAGTCGTTCAGTCATGTCTGACAGTTTGTGACCCCATGGACTGCAGCACACCAGGCTTCCCTGTCCAACACTAACTCCGGTGCTTACTCAAACTCTTGTCCATTGAGTCGGTGATGCCATCCAACCATCTCATCCTCTGTCATCCCCTTCTCCTCCTGCCTTCAATCTTTCCCAGCATTAGAGTCTTTTCAAATGAGTCAATTCTTTTCATCAGGTGGCCAAAGTATTGGAGTTACAACTTTTAGCATCAGTCCTTCCAAAGAATATTCAGGACTGATCTCCTTTAGAATGGATTGGTCGGATCTCCTTGCAGTCCAAAGGACTCTCAAGAGTCTTCTCCAACACCACAGTTCAAAAGCATCAATTTTTCATCAATCAGCCTTCTTTATGGTCCAACTCTCACATCCATACATAACTACTGGAAAAACCATAGCTTTGACTAGATGGACCTTTGTTGGCAAAGTAATGTCTCTGCTTTTTAATATGCTGTCTAGATTGGTCATAACTTTTCTTCTAAGGAGCAAGTGTCTTTTAATTTCATGGCTGGAGTCACCATCTGCAGTGATGTTGGAGCCCCCCAAAATTAACTCAATTTTCCCCATGTAGGCATGATAAAAGGTAAGAGAAAGAGTAACAAAACCTATTTTTGTTAAAAAGAAAAAAAAAGTCAAAAAAGCACAAACATATTTATATAAATTAAAAAAAACATACCTGAAAGCTACATCCTGAAATTATTAATCTAATCAAAGGGTCTTTTCTTTTTTTATTTTATTTGAATTATTTGAATTCAAATTATTTGAATTTATTTTGATGAGCATGTATTATTCTTATAATTAAAAATATTAAAGCAACAAGCAAAAAGAGAAGTAGGAGACAGACAGCGAGAGAATATGAAGGGCTGTCATCAAAAAAGCAAGAGAGTTCCAGAAAAACACCTATTTCTGTTTTATTGACTATGCCAAAGCCTTTGACTGTGTGGATCACAATAAACTGTGGAAAATTCTGAAAGAGATGGGAATACCAGACCACCTGACCTGCCTCTTGAGAAACCTATATGCAGGTCAGGAAGCAGCAGTTAGAACTGGACATGGAACAACAGACTGGTTCCAAATAGGAAAAGGAGTACGTCAAGCCTGTATATTGTCACCCTGCTTATTTAGCTTCTATACAGAGTACATCATGAGTAATGCTGGTCCGGAAGAAGCACAAGCTGGAATCAAGATTGCAGGGAGAAATATCAATAACCTCAGATATGCAGATGACACCACCCTTATGGCAGAAAGTGAAGAGGANTTGAACTGTGGTGTTGGAGAAGACTCTTGAGAGTCCCTTGGACTGCAAGGAGATCCAACCAGTCCATCCTAAAGGAGTTTAGCCCTTGGTGTTCTTTGGAAGGAATGATGCTAAAGCTGAAACTCCAGTACTTTGGCCACCTCATGTGAAGAATTGACTCACTGGAAAAGACTCTGATGCTGGGAGGGATTGGGGGCAGGAGGAGAAGGGGACGACAGAGGATGAGATGGCTGGATGGCATCACTGACTTGATGGATGTGAGTTTGACTGAACTCCGGGAGTTGGTGATGGACAGGGAGGGGTTGCGTGCTGCAGTTCATGGGGTCGCAAAGAGTTGGACACGACTGAGCGACTGAACTGAACTGACGGAGGAAGTGAGAGAATGGCTGAAGAGGCAAATACTAGAGCTCAGAACTGGAGTCTGACACATCAGTTCAGACCTTGCTGGCATTGGGGGAAGTTGGCAGTGTTGGCTGGGTTATATCAACATTTAGAAACAGAGCATTTCATTTCTTAGGTTTGGTGATGATCCACATAAGATATTTTTTAAATTGTTTTATATGAGGTTAGGCTTTTACACCTAGAAATTGAAGTATAAGAAGCTGTTTATTGGCTAATGGAATAGATTGGTTAATCTTTTATTGAACGAGACATCTGGAATGTCATCAATATATATAGACAGAAACTCATATATACATTCTCTATGTAAGGTTAAGACACATAAAGCTAAATATATTCATTAGTATCACTTAGCAGAGGCTCTCTCCTTTGTCATGTTTCTTTGGCAAAAGCTAGCAGTTCTGTTAGCAGTGGTTTTGATGATAAAATGCTGTAATTCAAGAGCTTGGCTTATTCAACTAAACCACTGCTACCTTGGGCAATGCTGGACCAACTGTGAGGGGTCTGTTTTCTTGAGAACTGGAAAGCTGTTTTGTTTGCTAAACAATGAAATTGTTGATTTAAATGATTTAATTCCCCTTTTGGCTAAAGGCTGCTGAATGAAAACTGCTTATTTGGGAAAGAATCTGTTGCTAAGGCAACTGGTATCTCCTTAATTATTGGCCAATCTTCCCATATGAGATTGGTCTCTTTTGATTGTTGGAAATAACTAGATTGTCCTCAGCACTTTCAGGTCTTGAATTTGGTGGTGATAATGGGGTATGGGGAAAGAATTTCTCTCCTGTATATAACCAGAAATCTCCCATTTGGGTTGGCATGGTGAAGGTACTATATTTGGGGGTGGGAGTAAAAATATAGGTAACCACATCGTAATTGCAAATCTCTTGCATTATAAGAGGTCTTGCTACTTAAGACTATTTGTTATTTTACTGTTATAGCGCAAGGAACTATAGTCAATATCTTGTAATAACCTATAATGAAAAATAATCTCAAAAATAATATATGTGTTTATGGATAACTGAATCACCTTGCTGTGCTCCTGAAACATTGTAAGTCAACTGTACTTCAATAAAATATATATATTAAGAAAAAAAAGACTAGTTGTAGCTTGTGATGAATGACCTATGTTCAGTCTTTGTTTTTAAATTGAAATATTTGACATCTGTAAGAAAAATATATAAACAGTCATTTATCCTCAAGAATGAGCAAATATTAATATGAGAAACCTGCAAATTCTATTTAAATAATTATGCTAACAAGGAATGTCTTCAGGACTGTGTGCAGCCATTTATGTGAATATATCTAGTGGTGCATATGTTGATTTTGGATGGTAACCTCTTTCTGCCTATTACTTTATAGGATCATATAAAAGACTTATGGTTTCTTGTGTCTCAGCAGTGAAATTGCTTGATCACTTAAAATTAATTGAAGCTTTGAAATAGTCAGAGTCAAGTTCTAGTGTATTCATATCATGCTTCTGTCAGTCAGTTCAGTCACTCAGTCATGTCCGACTCTTTGCAGCTCCGTGGACTGCAGCACTCCAGGCCTCCTTGTTCATCACCAACTCCCAGAGCTTGCCCAAACTCATGTCCACTGAGTTGGTGATGCCATCCAACCATCTCATCTTCTGTTGTTCCTTCTCCTCCTGCCTTCAGTCCTTCCTGGCATTGGGGTCTTTTCCAGTGAGTTAACTCTTCACATCAGGTGGCCAAAGTATTGAAGCTTCAGCTTCAGCATCAGTCCTTCCAATGCATATTCAGGGTTGATTTCCTTTAGGATGAACTGGTTGGATCTCCTTGCAGTCCAACGGGCTCTCTCAAGAGTCTTCTCCAACACTACAGTTCAAAAGAATCAATTCTTCAGTACTCAGCTTTCTTTATGGTCCGACTGTCACATCCATACATGACTATCAGAAACACCATAGGACATAATAAGAAATCAGTGAAATTCTAACAAAATGAGATTTGTCTTTATAGTTGTATTGTATGTCTTATAAATACTTCCTGTGAATCACAGATATCATACATTATCTCATGTCTTTACAACAAGGAAATTTATTATAGTTGTCTTCTGCAAGCCTGGTGAACATTGATGAATTTCTAGTGTCACTCAGGGTGTCCCAGATCTTCTAGTTGAATGGATGTGAGGTTCTGACACGTGACTGTGAGTTTTGTCATGTGCAACCATTTGGATTTTCTAGGAGTCTCACATGAAAGACTTTTGGCACTATAGTACTAGATAAAATCTGTTTTGTTATACTTTTGGATGGTTATACTTCTTACTCAGGATTAGTCTTTCCATGTTTCATTCATAGTGATGACACATTGGTTTTACAGTTTGGATAGAATTGAATATGAAGATTTGTACTGTATATTGGAATAATCCTTGAGCTATTTCATGTACATATTTATTATCTATTCTAGACTTTCAGAATTTCACTCTTCATTTTAGCTTCATAGCCTACTTCATAACTTCAGGCAGTAAATACAAGTAAGATTCACTTGAGGAAAATATTAAAATACATAACAGGGGCTATAGCCTGCAGCACTGTTGATGAAAACATAAGCTCAAAGCCATAGAATATAGGTTCAAAATGGTTCCTGTCTCTACATGTGTGTAGAATATCATTAATCTAGTTCTCATGGATGAGTTTTATAGTATCTACCAAAGTTCTTCCATCTAAGGCTGATATATAAACATACAGTTAACTTCATGATATATTTTGCATTAACTTTACTTTTTAAAAACTTTTGAACTTATATCTTATTTGAAATGTATTTAAATCTATATGTCAAATGTTATTCTTTTTTGTGTTCTATTTTTCAATTTCATAATATTTATAAAATTTTCAAAGGTATTTGTTGAAGTTATCTTTCTTATGAGATTACTTTTATGGATTATTGTAAGAAAAAATATTTTTTTTAAGATTACACAGAAAGAATTCTCCTTGATTAGATCATAAAAGCTTGATCCAGGTTATTATATATATTAAAATCAGTCCATTAATTCATTTTGTCATATAAGAGTTGATTCCATTTTCCACCAAAAATATAGCAGTAAGATTAGGTTTCTTTCTCCATGACTCCCTGGCCTGCTCTCTTTCTCCTGTTCCCTTTCTTCCCATCTTCCATGCCCTTTGCCCCCTTTCCTCTTCCTTTAAAAACTGCCAATTCTTCATTCAGTCCCTCTGTGTCCCATTCTCCCAGAAATTAGTTCAATGCACTAATCACCATTGAATTGACAATAGTTGATAATGTTGTATCTTTTATCTGTTTTGCCATGTTACTCAGAATTGTAACTCAGTTTTTTAGTGAAGAATCCTTTAAAAACTTGCTTGATGGCTGGATTTGATACTGCAGATATTGTTTCAAGCTAATCATTAGATATTTATTTCAAAGGAAAAAGAATACTGATAGCCTATCATGCACATTCACTTTCAAGACTGTCCCTTAAAGAAAACTGATTTTAGAAGAGATAAGGCAAAAAGCTGTATTCAATAATTATGATCTATAATAAAATATACTCTAGTTCCATATTCTTAACCAATTAGGTAAGAATATTATGTATTAATAACATATACAATTTGGGGAGATAGAAAACATTTCTTTTTTGACTCATTTAGTTATTTTTACTCTTTCTAGTGATGACTGCTTATTTCCCCTCTCTATCAGAGTTGTTTAACATGTATTATATGTAAACTCTCGGTTGTTAAATTCTGAAAGGGGTGTTTTATTCTGTTTGTGTTATTTTTCTTAGCCCCCCCAAAATGTAACAAGGAAAATCTATTCTTCAAAAGATTATTTCATCATTAAAAAAATTCCTTTCCCACATTCTATACTTCTCTTCTCTTTTTCTATACATTGTATACAAAAGTATAATGATCAACTTTTTTTTTCCTTATATTTATTTAACGCCTCCCTTACTTGTGTCATCCGGGTTTGACCCAAGAGCAAGCAGTTGAAGTACTTCTAATCTATCATTGTTGGAAACTCTACATCTCAAAATTAATGCTTGTAGGAGTGTGAGGGAAAACAAAGAGTGAAGAGGATGTAATATATAAGAGAGTACTCTTTCCTAAGACATTTATGGTCTATTGGGAAACCAGATTACTACATCTAAGGCCAGTATGAAGCTTCAGTGAGAAATAAAAATTACAACAGGCTGCAGATGTCAGAGAAGTTTTAGGCTGAACTTAGGTGGACATATGAGAGGAAAATATCAGGATGTTCCTATCGTGTTTCTCATCCCAAAGGTGGTACATACAACAAACCGAAAAAAAAGAAAAAAAAAAGATTCTTAGCTTCTAGGTTTCCTCATTGGTCCACAGGAGGTCTGTCAAAACCAGTGGACTGGCCCCTTCTATATATTTGCAAGTGCTTTGTTCTAGTAAGCTCAGACAGCTGTTACAAAACACCACGGATTGGGTAGCTTAAACAAGAGAAATTTATTTCTCACAGTTCTGGAGCCTGGGAAGTCTAAAATCAAGGTGCGGCCAATTNAAAAAAAAAGATTCTTAGCTTCTAGGTTTCCTCATTGGTCCACAGGAGGTCTGTCAAAACCAGTGGACTGGCCCCTTCTATATATTTGCAAGTGCTTTGTTCTAGTAAGCTCAGACAGCTGTTACAAAACACCACGGATTGGGTAGCTTAAACAAGAGAAATTTATTTCTCACAGTTCTGGAGCCTGGGAAGTCTAAAATCAAGGTGCGGCCAATTCAGTCCCTGCCTAGCGCCTGCTTCTTGGTTCATAGCGTCTATGTCCATCTTCTTATTGTGTCCTCACATGGCCTTTCTTTGGTGCCTGCACATCAAGAGGAAAGATCTTATGTTTCTCTCTCTCTGTCTCCCCTAAGCTTTATTAGGTTATAATTGACAGAATTGTAGATGTATTTAAAGTGTACAATATGATGATTTGGTATACTTTGTGAAAGGATTCCCACAGTTGAATTAATTAACACATCAATCACCTCACATATTTACCTTCTGTGTGTGAAAACACTGAAGTTCTATGCCAATTATACAACACAGAATTATCAGCTATAATCACCATATTTTTGTTTTCCTCTTTTTATAAGGACACTAATCCTATCATGAGGGCAGCACCCTCATGACCTCTTCTAGACCTACATACCTCTCCAATACTTCCCACTTCTAAATATCATCCCACTGGGGCTTAGTATTTCAACATTGACTTTGGGGGGATGTAATATTCAGTGTCTAGCACTCCCTAGAGCTCATATTTGCTATGCTCAGTCCTATCTTTTCTTTGTCTCCCTGTATTCCCTCTGCATCCTGGGAGATAAGGTACACTACAACGATGACTGTAGGACTTAGTCCAGACTTAGTTCAGGATCCTTCCTTTAGCTTTACATAGTTGTATTAGTTTAGAGTTTCCACATTTATAAACGTTTTTAGATATTTTCTTTGAAGAATTTGACTCACTTTACACTCCACAATCCCTTGGACTGCAAGGAGATCCAACCAGTCCATTCTGAAGGAGATCAGCCCTGGGATTTCTTTGGAAGGAATGATGCTAAAGGTGAAACTCCAGGACTTTGGCCACCTGATGCGAAGAGTTGACTCATTGGAAAAGACTCTGATGCTGGGAGGGATTGGGGGCAAGAGGAGAAGGGGACGACCGAGGATGAGATGGCTGGATGGCATCACTGACTTGATGGACATGAGTCTGAGTAAACTCTGGGAGCTGGTGATAGACAGGGAGGCCTGGCGTGCTGCGATTCATGGGGTCACAAAGAGTTGGACATGACTGAGCAACTGAACTGAACTGACACTCCACAGAAGTAAATATTTGGTTTTAGATAAATGTAGTTTATTTATTTAACGACCACTTAATAGATGCCCATTATATGCTCTTTTCTGACTTTTGGCCTAGGAGTTTGTTCCATTTTCTTGTCCCTATACTTTCAAGGGCAGATTTTGGAAGGGCATAAAAGCACTTGCTGTGAAATAGTGACAATTATTACTGAACACATGTTTTTTAAATATCTTTTGTATACCCTTTATCCCCTTCAAATTCTTACTGTGCATATAATTATGTGCAAAGTATCATGCTTAGTCAGGGGTTTATAAAATTTTTCTTTAAAGTTAGTTAGTGTTAGTTGCTCAGTTGTGTCCGACTCTTTGCAACCCCATGGACTGTAGCCTGCGAGACTCCTCTGTCCATGGAATTCTCCATTCAAGAATACTGGAGTGGGTTCCCACAGGCTTTGTGGGCCATTTGGTCTCCATTACTACTGTAACATGGAAATAGCCATGGACACTGTGTAAACAAATGAGTATGGTGTTGTTCTAGTGCATTTTTGNGTGTTAGTTGCTCAGTTGTGTCCGACTCTTTGCAACCCCATGGACTGTAGCCTGCGAGACTCCTCTGTCCATGGAATTCTCCATTCAAGAATACTGGAGTGGGTTCCCACAGGCTTTGTGGGCCATTTGGTCTCCATTACTACTGTAACATGGAAATAGCCATGGACACTGTGTAAACAAATGAGTATGGTGTTGTTCTAGTGCATTTTTGTTTTCAAAAATAAGAAGCCAGCCTACAGGCTTTAGTTTGCTAGGTGTGCTAGGTGGTGGGGCTACAAAGATGGATATGACATGATCTCTGTCTTTGAGACATTTGTAATGTAGCTAAAGAGACAGACTTATGAGGGAGAATTTCATGAGTTGATAGATGCCAAGATCAGGGTAGTGTATGGGGTACTCTGAAGCACAAGGTAGGGGTACTTAGCTTGTTTTGGAGATTCAAGGAAGGCTTTCTGGAGGAGGTGATGGAAAGATACGAGTTAACCAAATGAAGCAAAGTGGAAGATAAAGGGAGCAGCTCAGGAACTTTAAACATTAGGTTAGAAAATTTTTGAGTTACAGGTACTTCTGGGACAGTCAACGGCATGTATGCCCAGCTAGGAGTTTGAAAGTACATTCATGAGGGTACAGTGTGACAAAGCTACAGTGACACTAAAAATCATAAATAAGAAACACCAAAATTTCAAAGACTAAACATAAAAGTTAATTTCTCTTCATATACAGGCCTATGCAGGTTGGGTGATCACCTTCATCCTTGAACTGTACTTTGTGGAACTTGTAGGCTTCAAGTTTGCCATGGTGACATTAGCAGGAAACTGAGATGAGGGAGGGACGCCAGTTCTTTGCAGCCTTGGTCTAAACTACTTGGACCAGAGCTTTCACAAGGACCTAACCTAAATGCAAGGGAGGCTGGGAAGTACAGAAGACTCAGGCACAATAACAGTCTTTGTCTTATTCGGAAAGTAGTGAGTTTCTCGTGGGTAGACAGTTGAAAGTTCCACCTAAGGAAAGAATTTAACAAATTTTTAGAAATGTGAGAACATTCCAGATTGGAATGCCATTGCCATTTAATTTCTTTTTCTAGTGAGCACCTCTGATTTTCTTATAAAGCTTCCTATTATGTAGAGGGAGCTCTGTGAACAGAAGAAAGAGGAGGAAGGGATGATCATCCTGTTAAAATGGGAACATTCTCTCTTCTGCTTAGACAATGTTAAGGAACTTATGGTTGGTTTTGTGTTTTTTAAGGGTCAAAATTTAGATTGCTAACATCTGTCCTTCTCCTGTCATAGAACAGGTTTAAAAATATACAATTTTCAGGAAAATTATCAATAAGAAGATATGTGGAATTTTATTTTTTCATAGTGCGATACTTATAATCACCTGATGGTTTAAGAAAGAAAAAAAAAAGGCAAAGTTCTAGCCTAATAACCAATGGATTGATTTCTAGTTGAGACTACAGTGAAATAGAATGGACTGTGATGAAATAGAATGTATTGGAATCTATCACGTACAGTAACATTAAGTATTGTTTTTTTAAACTTTTCTTTCAGTAATTGGTGTATGTGTATGTTTATGTGTTTACTCTTAAAAAGCACATTTCATAGTTGTGGGTCGTGGACAAAAAGATGTTGAAAGATACTTCAGTTCAGTTCAGTCAGTTCAGTCGTGTCCTACTCTTAAGTGTATTGCTGGGTTTCAAGGGTGTAGATCAACTCT
Organism: Neotragus pygmaeus; assembly: GCA_006410875.1. Lineage (NCBI taxonomy): Eukaryota > Metazoa > Chordata > Mammalia > Artiodactyla > Bovidae > Neotragus > Neotragus pygmaeus. The sequence goes on from SJYV01002182.1 coordinate 1,727,074, forward strand.
GCTTTTGACTTATGAATAGGTGCATTCACTAGGCTAAAACCTGGAGCTAAGTGAAAGAAAACTCCAGAGGAGATATTACAATCAAAAAGGGGGAAGAGGAGATGTCTGCTCTTGCGAAAGCAGTTTGTTTTGGTAGAAGGCAGGTGGGTGTTATGAAGGAAGATGGTCCCAGTTATCTGGAGGCCAGCCTGCTTGAGGAAACACATCTAGGCAAAGTGCCTGTGGGTTTTGTCAGCTGTTTTGGTTATTGATTGCTTGCATAATAAACTTCTTCTGAATTTAGTGGATTAAAGCAACCGTTTTATTTTGGTCATGATTGTGTGGGTTCAGAATTTGAAAGAGGCTCAGCTGGTCAGAGAAGATGGCTCTTCGTCCACAGGTCCAATGCCTCAGAGCTCTTTGGCCACTCTGTCTTCACGCGTGTTCTCATCCATCAGGCCGCCTCCATGTGGCTTGACTGTTTTACTTATGGTATGGTGGTTTCTGGGTAATCACATTTCTTACATGGCAGTTGGCTTCCAATAATGTGTTGTTTCAAGAGACAGGAAATAGAAGTTGTCAGTATGTTAGGGCCTGAGCCCAGAAACTGGCACAGTGTCATTTCTTCCATATTCTATTCAGATTCAAGACAAAGAGAAATAGACCTTACTTCTCAATGGAATCATTATCAAAGAATACGAGGCCAGCTTTAATGTGCTGGGCTTCCCTCGTGGCTCAGAGGGTAAAGAATCTGCCAGTAATTCAGGAGACCTGGGTTCAGTCCCTTGGTTGGGAAGATCCGCTGGAGAAAGGAATGGCAACCCACTCCAGTATTTCTGCCTGGAGAATTCCATGGGCACAGGAGCCTGGCAGGCTATAGTCCATGGGGTCACAAACAGTCAGACACGACTTAGCAATTAACACTTACACTTTTTTTTAAACTTTTACTGGGATACATTGGCCAATCTATAGTGGTTGTTTTAGAAGAGTAGCACCTGCTAAGGTTCTCTTTTTGTTTTTTGCTACTTTTATTGAAATTATTAAGATCAAAAATAATTATTATGTTCAATTGTTTAAATTTTTTTTTTACTTATTTCCTTTTTCCTTTTATTTTGATTAAAATTTTAAATGAAATATAGATTCACATGCAGTAGTAAAAAATAATACAGAGATCCCATATACCCTTTACCTTATTGCCTCCAGTGGTAACCCTTGCAAAATAATAGTGCAATATTACAACCAGGAAATTGATATTGATGTAATTTGCTAACCTTATTCAGATTTTTCAGTTTTACATGTATTCATGTATGTGGGCATGTGCATATGTGTTTAGTTCTATGCAGTTTTATCATATGTAGGTGTGTGTATCTACTGCCACAGGTGAGATACAGAACACTTGCATCACCACAAGAATCCCTCATGTTTCTCTTTCATAACTGCATCTACCTCCTCTCATCCTAATCTCTAGCAACCACTGATATATTTGTTCTCTATATCTATGATATTGTTATTTCAAGAATGTTATATAACTGGAATAAAATGATGTATAGCGTTTTGGTATTGGGTTTTTTTGCTTAAGATTCATCCACATTATTGTGTATAACAATAATTTGTTCCTTTTATTCCATGATATGAATGTACCAAAATTTGTTTAGCCATTCATTTGTTTAAGGACATCTTGGTTGTTTCCACTTTTGAGTTTTTTATGAATGAGTGCTATGAAATTCATGTATAGTTTTTTAATATGTTTTTATTTTTCTGGGATAAATACTTAATAGTATAGTGTAATTGCTGGATTGTTTGGCAATGGCATTTTAGTTTTAAAGTCCCCAGCTTTTTCCAGAGTGGCTGTACATTATTCATTCCCAATGTATGTGTGATTGAGTATTCTGAAATCTTGTCAGCATTTGGTATTATAATTATTTCTTATTTTAGTCATTTGAATAGGTGCATAGTGATATCTCATCATGGTTTTAATCTGCATTTCCTTAATGGCTAATGATTTCCTTAATGGGCTTCCCTGGTGGCTCAGATGGTAATATATCCACCTGCAATGCAGGTCTTCCCTGGGTTGGGAAGATCCCCTGGAGGAGGGCATAGCAACCCACTCCAGTATTCTTGCCTGGAAAATCCCCGTAGACAGAGGAGCCTGGTGGGCTACAGTCTGTGGGGTCCTGAAGAGTTCAACACGAATAAGTGACTGAGCGTACAACGATTAATCATGTTGAGGATCTTTTCATGTGCTTATTTGACATCTATATATTCTCTTTGGTAAAATGTCTGTTCATGTCTTTTGCTCATCTTCTAATTGGCTTTAATTTTCTTTATACAATTGAGTTTCAAGAATTCTTTATATATTCTGCGCACTAGTTCTTTGTTGGATATATAGCTTGTAAATATTTTTCTCTAAGTTGCACCTAATCTCTCCATTCTAATAGAATCTTTTGCAGAACAAAATTATTTAATTTTGATGAAGTCCAATTTATCTGTTTTTCTTTGTGGATTGTGCTTTTGGCATCAATAAGAACTCTTCTCCTAGCTCTAGATCCTGAGCTGTTTTCTCCTATGTTTTTGGTTAAATTTTATAGTTTTATATTTTACATTAAGTCATATTCCATTTTGAGTTAATTTTTGTTTATGGTTTGAAGTTTTGGTTTCTTTTCTTTTCTTTTTTTTTGATGGAGGTCCATTTGATCTTTAAAGTTTTTAAATACAATTGCATTTTGAGTGTTGGCTTGTCTCAGATAAAAATTAAGGAGAAATAAGAAGTTTTCATCTGCGTTCATTCCAAGAGAAGAGGAAACAGAAAATGACTATATGGCTATATGGTAGGAGTATAAAAAAGAGATAATTGAATAAGGAAAGCTAAAATTCAAGAAGAAAGGACTGAGAACTGTTTGTATAACTCATCCTTTCTGCAGAATGTATTCATTTCTATTAAGACTTTTTCTCATTCTTCAAGGATTTTGTAATATGTGGTTGATTCTTTTCCTGATATATGAAACAGTTGTCAGAGATTTTTATTTAAGTATAATATATAATTTTTCTTAGTTGTTCCTGATTATACTTGATTTTTGACATTCGAGAATAACAATAGTTTATTTTAGTCAATATTATGTAATTTATTCTTTATTTGTTGGGGTTGAAATTATGTTAAAATCCTGATTATAATCTGGTCAGAATTAAGTCCCATTTCTTATTGCAAGGGTATTTATAAATATGCTGCTGCTGCTGCTAAGTCACTTCAGTCGTGTCCGACTCTGTGCAGCCCCATAGATGGCAGCCCACCAGGCTCCCCTGTCCCTGGGATTCTCCAGGCAANTTTGGCCACCTCATGGGAAGAGTTGACTCATTGGAAAAGACTTTGATGCTGGGAATTTTTGGGGGCAGGAGGAGAAGGGGACCACCAAGGATGAGATGGCTGGATGGCATCACGGACTCGATGGATGCGAATCTGAGTGAACTCCAAGAGATGGTGATGAATAGGGAGGCCTGACGTGCTGCAATTCATGGGGTCGCAAAGAGTCGGACACGACTGAGTGACTTAACTGAACTGAACTGAATCACCTTAGTTAAGTTTGTCTAGATGTTTTATGGTTTTGATGTGATTTTAAAATGAGATTTTAAAATTTCTCTCTCTGACATATTATTAGTGTAGACAAAAGCAATAGAATTCTGTATATTAATCCCATATTCCAAAACTTTTCTGAATTCATTTTTTTTTTTTAGTTCTCATAGTTTTAGTGTGAAAACTTCAGGGATTTCTATATAAAGTATCATGTCATCTGCATATAGTAAGAGATTTACTTCTTCCCTTCCAATTTGGATGCCTTTTATTTCTTTTTCTCATCTGATTTCAATGGTTAGGACTTCTAATACTTTGTTCAATAGAAGTGGAGAAAATGGAAGTCCTTGTTTTGCTCCTAATTGTAGAGGAAACACTTTCAGCTTTTCACCGTTGACTATGATGTTACCTGTGGGTTTGTCATGAACTGACTTTACCAAGTGGAGATGTGCTCCCTTTATATCCACTTGCATGAATGTTTTTAACATTAATAGATGGTGAATTTTGTAAAAACTGTTTTATGCACCTATTGAGATGATCATGTGATTTTTATTATTTATTCTGTTCGTTTGANATGAACTGACTTTACCAAGTGGAGATGTGCTCCCTTTATATCCACTTGCATGAATGTTTTTAACATTAATAGATGGTGAATTTTGTAAAAACTGTTTTATGCACCTATTGAGATGATCATGTGATTTTTATTATTTATTCTGTTCGTTTGATGTATCAAAGTGATTGATTTGTGAATCTTGAACCATCATGTCCCTGGAATAAATCCAACTTGATCATGGTGTATGATACTTTTAACATATAGTTGGACTCAATTTGCTAGTATTTTGCTGAGGATTTTTACATCTGCAGTTATCAAAGATATTGGCGTGTAATTCTTTTTTTGTAGTGTCTTTGTCTAATTTTGGCTTCAGGGTTATATTGGCCTTATAGAATATATCTGGAAGTGTCTGTTCTCTTCAAGTGTTCTGTCCTCTTCCCCTTATAAAGTTATCTGGTCCAGGACTTTTTATCAGAAATTTTTAAATTAACTACAAACTTAATTTCCATACAGTTATAAGTCTGTTCAAATAGTCTGTTTCTTCTAGATTCATCTTGGCAGGCTTTATGTCTCTAGAAATTTGTCTATTTCTTCTAGGTTATCCATTTCACTTGAGGTATTCCCTTATGATTCCTTTGATTCCTTGTATCTCTGTTATTTCTCTTCTTCATTTTTTTTA
>SJYV01002182.1:1731946-1752086 GCA_006410875.1 Neotragus pygmaeus
CCACTAGGGAAACCCAGCATGTCAATGAACTGAACTGAAGTCGCTCAGTCGTGTCCGATTCTTTGCGACCCCATAGACTGTAGCCTACCAGACTCCTCTGTCCATGGGATTTTCCAGGTAAGAGTACTGGAGTGGATTGCCATTTCCTTCTCCAGGGGATCTTCCCAACCCAGGGCTCGAACCTGGGTCTCCCGCATTGTAGACAGACACTTTACCGTCTGAGCCACCCGGGAAGTCCCTCAATACCTCATCCCTTTTCAACAACAGCCAAAACTGGTTTCAGTGCAGATAGAGAAGGTTGATAAACTGAAGTACGTATAAGAAGCTGGCATTTGCCACGATTAATTTCATATTGACAAAATTTACTATTGGAATAATCTCCTCTTCTGAAGATATCTAGGGGATCAGAAATTAGATCTCAAGACTAGAGACATCAACATGATAAAAATGAATTCCTGGCTAACCCCAAACGAACACAAACCACTTTTGTAAATTAGCCTCCTGGTCCTCTTTCTGGAGGGATTGTCCCAGTAGGGCTCTTAGTGCTCAGGGAAAGAGCATGTGCTACAGATACACAGTTCTCAAAGAAAACTATGTCATATTAAAAAAATAAGTGAAAAAAAGAGAGGCTGCATTGAAGTTACTCAGCTCAGAATGCGACTTCTCCACCTCCTGACTGAGCTGGTAGCAATAAGCTTAACAGTAAGCTCCCATCTCTAACTGGCTGATTCTTAGCCTAATTGCCCTGGTGGGGCTTCCTGAACATCCCTGGAGGAGCCGTAGATGGGCGCTGTCCTCGGCCCATGGCAAAATTGAGTCAATACAGGAAAGCCATCGGGAAGCAGACAGCCTGCCCCCAGCCCTTCACCAGAGTTTTCTCAATTCAGCTTGTTTAGTATTTAGGGATTTATGTATAAAACATGCCTGGTTGTTCATTTTTTTTACATCACAGTTTTTTGTTCTAAGAAGCTAGAAAAGTTTTCAGAATTTATAGCTGTGTAATCTCATGGCTGCTTTTGGAAATGAATGGAAAATGGAAGGATGTTACGCACAGGCAGCCTGTTTTATGTGGCTTTTCTTTTCGCGGGTCGTCTGTGGGGAAAGTGCTCTTTGGGGCCCTATGTTTTGGTAACAAAGCAGCCCAATCTTTTCCTCAATCTGAGGGTAGGTGAGTAATCACAGCATGTGTTAGGACTGGCAGGCAAAGGGTAGAAATTTCCACATGTTACAACACAGAACTTTCCAATTAGGAGTTCGGGATTAACATACACACACTACTATATATAAAATAATCAACTACATATAACACAGGAAACTCTACTTAATACTCTGTAATAACCTACATGGAAAAATAATCTGAAAAAGAATATATATATATATATATATAACTGAACCAGTGTGCTGTACACCTAAAACTAACGCAACATTGTAAATCAGCTACACTCCAATATAAAATAAAAATTTAAAAAACTACAGATCTTTCTGCTGAGACACCATTTTCATTGAACAAAAGTTGGGTAACATGGACCAAATGAGAATCGTTAGGGAAACTTCACAAGGCTCATATTGTCGACAAAGCTAACATGTTAAACATAGGCTTCTCCTTTGTAGGAATTCATTGATAGGAATGCTTTTTTTTGAGTTCTATAAATTCCTTTAAAACTGTTATAGAAGAAATGTCATCATTTAGAATTATGATTTAGTATTTTCAGCACAAGAGGAGAGGTCAGATTTTCACTAGAGAAATGCCTACAGAAAGTTCTAAAAATACAGTCATGTTTGAGATGCTAATAAATCTTACTGAAAAAGATTTTCCAGTCAGGTAATTATAATAATATCTATGTTTTATCAGTTTCTTACCATGAGTCAGGCTTTTATTTGACCTTAACAACAGTCCCTTTAGGTAGATATACTGTTACCACAGTAGAGTTTAAGATCCTAAGGCTTACGAGAGGTGACGGACTCCAAAGTAAACCATGGAACCATCATTCAAACCAGGTCAGTTTGATTCCAAAGTCCATTCATTCAGCTACACATAGATATACTGGGGAAATACAGTGGTAAATAGAGTATATAGAATCTATTATTATTATATTGTTTTCTTTTTTCTTAAATACAATACAAATTTCAGAACTACTAAGATGCTAAAGTGAATTTTAAGTCATCAGGAGTTTTGCAGCAGAAAACCTTTCTTTTGTTCATGGTACACTGCCCTAATTTGGATTCCTGAGACAAGAATGCGGGGGTAGGCAGTTTATTTGGGAAGTGATCCCAGAAAGCACAAATGAAGGAATAAGTAGAGTAGAAGAGCTTAGGATAAACCACAGTCAAGTGTATGTTTACAGTCAGAGCACTGACTTGGGGCTCAAGACTGCTGAGGAGCTGTGAGGAATGTGCCTCGGAGCAGCTCTATTGCAGGACCGGGAGGCTGGGCTCTTTAATCCAATGGCTGCAGTCCTTCACTGTTGATCTTCGCTCTGGGGTTTAGATCCCAGCATGTCTAAGCTGCCCTGTGTGCAGGCTGAGCAGATTCTCATGGCACCAGGCAAAGCTCTCAGGCCAAGAGTTAGAGAGACAGACACTTGGGCTGGGAAGCCGTCAGAGGGCGAGGCAGCTGTCCTGCAGCCGTGGGGCCAGACGTGTGCCAAGGAAACATGGGGAGACATCGCCTGCTACAGCCCCCAGGGCACCCCTGCCCCACACTGAGCAGGCTCTGCTATTGATGCCTCAAGGTAGCTGAAGGCCATAGTCTCTAAGCCAACTCATAAATGGGAAGACAGGTGATAGGAATTATAGTCCCCATAGTGGCAGCCTGAAGCTTTAATTGGTATTTTGTAACAGCAACTATTTGCCTTTGTGATGATCAAGGTCAGTTAACACTAATATAATAACTGATTATTGGCTTGTTGGCCCATCTGCATGAGGAACCTAAAAGCTTCAGTGGAACCCTTATTACGTTCCCTGGTCGAAGTATACCCTCTCAAAGACCTAGACCTTGAATTCTGCAGAGCCTAAAATTTCTATTACAGGGGGCATAAACTCCCCCAGATAAGACACTGTAAGTGGAGCCACAAGGGCATGAGCCCAGCTCTGAAAGGTCTGCGAGCTGGTACCTTAGCTGAGACCATAAAAGTGAAAAGTGAAAGTGTTAGTCGCTCAGTCAGGTCCAATTCTTTGTGATCCCATGGTCTGTAGCCCGCCAGGCTCTTCTGTCCATGGAATTTTCCAGGCAAGAATGCTGGAGTGGGTAGCCATTTCCTTCTCCAGGGCATCTTCTTGGCCCAGGGATCAAGCCAGGATCTCCTGCCTTATAGGCAGATTCTTTACCTTCTGAGCCACCAGGGAAGCCAAAAGACTTCTTGTAAAGAGACTATAAAAGGCTGTTTTAATCTCTCCTTAGTCTGGCAGCTTCTGGGAGATTCAGCCAACGGAAAGATCAGTGGATCTTATGGTCATATGTCCACTGCCACACCTTGCCTCTCTTACTTTAAGGAAACATTATACAGGATATCACCACTTACAACTCCATAAATCCCTGGATACTGAGCTTGCAGGTTTTGAGGAAGCTGGTTCATCCCACCACCCATCTCTCAATCCTACATCCCCAAAGTCCATTTTCGTGTGTGACCTCTCAGTGCTAACTGGACATTTCAGCCAGGTCCTGCAGCGCTTTTGCTGACAGCCATTTCTTCCGGTAGTTTTACTTTGCTTTTCAGGATAGTCTAAGAACTCAATCTAGTCACAGGTGTAGAAGCAACGAGGGAAGGAACAATGAGCAGGACTCTATCTTATGAGGCATCTGCCTCAGGTGAGGTCTTTGGTTGGTTCCAGGCAGTGGGAGGTGACTTGCCTCCACCACAGGAGAAGGCACCTTTCGGTGAGTCTGGAGCTATCTACCCAAAGTCTGAATCCCAGCTCTTGGAGTCCAGCTCCTTTCCTATCAGAGCCTGATTTGTAACATGACAGACTTCCTAGAACTGTGCATGCAGCCCCTGCTGTAGGTCTGTCATGCTTGTATCAAACCCTAGACCTGATTTTCAACAGTTTGACATACAGATGCAGGAGATAAAAATCTCTTTAGATGCTTCCATGGAGGACCTCTGGCTTTCACAACGTGCCATCAACTTGATGGTTGGTTGACATAAGCCTTTTATTCACTTTCTTCAGTTAACAATTCCATGATCCTTAGCATTACCATTGCCCCCACAGATTATCTTTCAAGTGCTACAGAGATCTTATAAGCCAGTGCTTCCTCTTCCATTCCACCCCTCACAGGTAAGCATTTCAGTGACTGTGATGCTCAGGCTGACAGGAGTCTTCATGGCTGCATGTACCACCAACAATGCCATTGCTGTTGCCTTCTGACTGGAGGGAGCCAGCTGTAGGCTCCATCCTGAGACCACTTCCCCAACAGTTTATCGAAGTTTGGTTTTCTTTTGAAGGTGAACCATATGTTGGATCTCTTAGTTATGTCTTCCAATTTTCTGTTCTTTTCTCTCAGTGTTTGAATCTCTTTTCTTTCTGTCCTTCTCTGTTTTCCATCTCTTTGTCTTCTTATGCTTCCTTTGCAATGATTTTCTCAAATTCATCTTTCAGTCTTGTTGAATCTAAAAACTTTTCTTCTATATTTAATTTCCAAGAGCTTTTTCTTATCTCCCAATCATCCCCACCCCGGCCCTTTTTAAAAGAGTATCATCCTCTCTTATTCTGTGGAAGCAAAATCTCCTCTCATTTTTCCATAATATATTAATAATAAGTTTTTGAAGTTTACTTCTGGTCCTATTCATATCTCTTTCTTCCTTGAAATCCATTTTTTGGTAGCTTATGTGTGTGTTTTAGTTGCTATTTTTCAAATTTGAGGTTTTCTTGGATGTTTGATGATCCTTGGTTGATTATTTATATTTTAGAGCGAGACACAAAAATTCTAGTTTTCAAGCTCCACATATGTTGATTGGGTTCAACTAGTGGTCCTCATCATAAGTTAAGAAGGTGAATCTGATTGTTGCCTTGGGGGGCTCCAAATTATTGATAGACATGAGTATTTTCTTTTGGGCTGATCAGTTTTCCTGGAGCAGAATTTTCCTATCTCTTGCCTAAAAAGCATAACCTGGTTCCTATTTATTCTAGGAGCCACTGGGGGACTGGACTGGGACTTTCACCACGGAATATACTGCCTTTAACATAATCTACATATTTTCAACATGTGCCTTACTTTGCCTTAGCCATGATTTGTCCTCAAAACTCTGGGCACATTTCTAGTTTTCTGCCAAAGTTGAGAAGTCACTTAATTCTAGTAGAGAAGCAAAACTGGGTTTCTATATGCTTCTTGTAAAGACTTTGAAGCTATCCGCCTGTATTCAACTTCACTTTGAGTCTTGCCTTCAGAGACTGTTTTTCAATCCTGAATCTTGCTGAAGCAGGATTCAGCTTGCTTTTTGTTGGCTTACTTCTCCCCCTACCCTGCAGGCATCTTAAGATTTAAAAGCCCTTACAATTTTCCACATGTTCCGACATGGGAAGATATCAATATATTCTGAAATTTAAAAAGACAAGTTTAAGTTTCTGTGACCTTGTTTCCCTATATTTATGTATATATACATGTATAGTAACACATACATATATACATATATATATGACATGTTGTATAACATCACATGTGTATGGGTGTGTGCATTTATATAGACAAAAGAAGAACCATGGAATAATATATACCAGTCTTAACAGTAGTTACTTCTGGGAATGGGACTGAGTGGCGTATGGCTTTTATTCTTTACTTTTCTATTTTTTAAAAAACAGGCATATTTATACTTTATAATAATTACTATTGATAGAGGTGTATGTTCAATACTTATTGCCAGAAGTTTTATCTTCCCTGATAGCTCAAGTGGTAAAGATTCTGCCTGCAATGTAGGAGGCACAGGAGACTTAAATTTGATCCCTGGGTTGGGAAGATCCATTGGAGGAGGACATCCACTCCAGTATTCTTGCCAGGAAAATCCCACGGACAGAGGAGGCTAGTGGGCTACAGTCCATGAGGTTGCAAAGAGTCAGACACAACTAAAGTGACTGAGCACAAAAACACACAATAGCAGGCTATAAAATAGAGTATATGTCAAATATATTTTATTATACACACACACACAACTAGAGAGAGAGAGAGAGGAAACAGAGAGAGAGGAAGGAGAAGTTTAAAGAACAAATCTGAAAATGTACAAAGAATGGATACCTATGAATGACAAGGTTAAACATGATTTTAATGACCTTCCATGATTAACAAATTTTATGCATTTGCTCATTTTGCCATTCATTCTCTCAGCACAGATTTATTGCATACTTCCTTTGCAACAGTTACTAGAGATACAGAGGTGAACAAGACAGACAAGGTTCTTACTTTCGTGAAACTGACATTCTGATGGGTGGAGACAGTAAAATGATTTTAGACAACACGCTTCCTAGTCATTCATGAATCAAGTGGTAGTCATTGTTTGAGCCTATTTATGTACTTGGCTATAAAATGGTAATGTCTTAGAGGTGTCCAAGATGGTGAAGTAGGAAGACCTTGAACTCACCTCTTCCCACAGATATACCAAAATTACAAGTACTTATAGATCAAGTAAGTATCTCTCTATCTATGAGAATGACCTGAAGACCAGCAGAAAAGATTTTTCACAACTAAAGTCATAAAGAAGAAACCACAATGAGATGGATAGGAGGGGCAAAGATGTGATTTAGTCAGAATCCACATCACTGGCTCAGCGATCCAGAAATAGGAAGAATGTCACAATTGACCTATTTCTTTTTTGTGCAATACCACACTGTTTTAGTTACTGTTGCTTTGTAGTGTAGTTTAAAATCAGGGCGTGTTAAAGATCTAGGTTTGATCTTCTTTCTCAAGATTAGCTATTTGCTTTAGCTATTTGAGGTCTTTTGTGCTTCCATACTATTTTTAGAATTACCTGTCTTAGTTCTGTGAAAAACTTTTACCTTTTGGGTTAGATTTATTCCTAGCTATTTTATTCTTTTGATGCCTCTATAAATGGGGTTATTAATTTCTCTTTCTGATAGTTTATTATTAGCATATAGAAGTGCAAGATTTCTGTATACTAATTTTGTATTCTGTGACTTTACTGAATTCATTTTTTAATTCTAATAGTTCTTTTTGGTAGCATCTGTAGGATTTTCTATATATAGTATTATGCTATCTGCAAACAGTAACAATTTGGGTTCCTTTAATTTCTTTTACTTGTCTGATTTCTATGGCTAGGACTTTTAATACTGTATTGAATAAAAGTGGGAGGAGTGGACATCCTTGTCTTGTTTGTGATCTTAGAAGAAATGATTTCAGCTTTTTTTTTGATTTCAGCTTTTTTACCATTGAATATGATGGTGGATGTGGGCTTGTCAAACATTGCAGGGAGCTGCCCTGGGAACAGGGATCTTGGGAACAAGACATAGCTCTGGGAGCTGCCCTGATTCAAGGTTTGTCTTGGGAACAAGACATAGCTCTGGGAGCTGCCTTGATTCAAGGTTTTGCTGATAAGCAAAAATAGCTCTCTGTCCTGCCTCCTCAAAGATGTTTTTCCCAAGGATATTGTGAGAGCATCTNAAGGCCAAATTTGCCTGTTATTCCAGGTGTTTCTTGACTTCCCACTTTTGCATTCCAGTCCCCTATAATTCAAAGGGCATCTTTTTGGGGTATTAGTTCTAAAAGGTCTTGTAGGTCTTCACAGAACCATTCAACTTCAGCTTCCTCAGCATTACTAGTCGGGCATAGACTTCGATTACCATGATGTTGAATGGTTTGCCTTGGAAATGAGCGGAGATCATTCTGTCATTTTTGAGATTGCATTTGAGTACTGCATTTCAGACTCTCTTGTTGACTATGATGGCTACTCCATTTCTTCTGAGGGATTCCTGACCACAGTAGTAGATATAATGATCATCTGAGTTAAATTCACCGATTCCAGTCCATTTTAGTTGGCTGATTCCTAGAATGTCGACATTCACTCTTGCCATCTCCTGTTTGACCACTTCCAATTGTGCTTTCCTATAAATGCAGCCTGCAGCCTTTGATTTATTCTGACAGTATATAACAGTCCACCGTAAAGGCTGGGACAGACGTTTCCCCCAGCTTCCAAGACAGAAGAGAAAATGTTATAAAGACAATCCCTTAGAGCTTTGAGAAATCAGAAGGTGAATGGTTACGAAGAGGCCTGCATTTAAAAGCACCACAAAAGGAGATGAAGAAACTGAATTAATTGTCCCGGGTTAGGACCTGTATTGGAGAAGGCAATGGCACCCCACTCCAGTACTCTTGCCTGGAAAATCCCATGGACGGAGGAACTTGGAAAGCTGCAGTCCAAGAGGTCATTGAGGGTTGGACATGACCGAGCGACTTCACTTTCACTTTTCACTTTCATGCATTGGAGAAGGAAATGGCAATCCACTCCAGTGTTTTTGCCTGGAGAATCCCAGGGACGGGGGAGCCTGGTGGACTGCCGTCTCTGGGGTCGCACAGAGTCAGACACAACTGAAGCGACTTAGCAGCAGCAGCAGCAGGACCTGTATCCTGTATCCAATATTTTTAGGAGTAAGATTAAATTTACTTAATGTTTGTGCCAGGTAATATAGCCAGAAATACTTTTGGCCAGACTTTGGTGATTGGTTAGATAGAGAAATTGATAGAAGGATGAACTTGATGATGTGAAACATTTTTAGGGCAATTGTTCATTTGCTAAATTATGTCTGACTCTTTGCAACCCCATGTACTATAGTATGCCAGGCTTCCCTGTACCTTCACTATCTCCCAGAGTTTGTTTAAATTCATGTCCATTGAGTAGGTGATACTTCCTAACTATTTTTATGGTAGCATGCCATAGATGACCCAGCATGTCCAAATATATCCAAGATCTGCCCTCTAAGAACTAAACAAATCTAGTGCTGCCTTGTTCTGAGAGCAAGTGAGTACTGGTTTATGGGAGTAGCTAATTTGTGCTAGGTAGAAAGTCAAAGGGTGTGCTGTGCAGATTGATCAAAGGTGTCTAACTCCAAAGCAAAGGATGTCAAGATGATAAGAAAGGCAAAGGGAGAGCTAATAAAGCTACTTCCAGGGTCCTTTGCTATTTCCTAGCTCTCATTTCTCCAATCCCTTAGAGTTTAAAATATAAAATATAGAGATTAAAATAAAAAAGTACATGGAGTTAGTTCTATTACCATGTGGCATAGTAAAAATAAGCATGTGGTCTTCACAGGCTACGCAACTTCTCAGAGGTTATACACTCTGAGGAGTGTGTATTGGAGTGTATTGGAGTGGGGTCTCCAATACAAGTCCCCACATGAGAGCAGGGACTTTTTCTGTCTTATTCATTGCCCTGTTTTGCTCTTAGATTAGGGCCAGATACATGGTACATGCTCAATAAATATATTTGAATGATTGTAGGAGAACCTTCTGACAGATTAAGTGCAAGATCAGCTATATGCAAGGATTATTGCTTTATCAATCAATCTTATATCTAGATTTCTTCCTGTAAGTCTGTATTGAAGGAGTGTAACAGGTGATTGTATGATATAGTTGCTGTGATTTATGGTGACGGTTTAGTATATTTACAAGAGAGGAATGTATTGAGTATGAGACGTGTATAACCTCTGAGAAGTTGCGTAGTCTGTGAAGACCACATGCTTATTTTTACTATGCCACATGGTAATAGAACTAACTCCATGTACTTTTATATTTTAATCTCTATATTTTAAACTCTAAGGGATTGGAGAAATGAGAGCTAGGAAATAGCAAAAGACCCTGGAAGTAACATCATCTACACAGTCATAATATTATCAATGAAGATTAATATCTAGAAGGGAATGGAGCTTCACCTGTGTTCCTATTTCCATAGGAGGAGATTTGATCTGCTGCTAGATCAGTTCTTTAGGTGCTGATTTTGGGGTCTGAAAAATTTCAAAGTGGCTCTTGTCATGAGTAGAGGCTTTTCAGGGGCTGGGGAGAGCTTAGGAAGAATTTTGGATTTGAATATATAAAGAGGTTGTAACACTACTTAGAGCCTGACAGAAGTAGCCTTTTAGGCTCTGGTGGGATATCTATAATGTCTGTTGAATATTCTAGTACATGGGGCTTTAGGGGATATAAATGACCAACAGAACAGTCAGTTGATTTACCTGTCAGTCACAGAGTCTTAATTACTTATAGGGAAAATCTGAAATTGATGGATCTACTGTTACATAAATCAAAGATATGACTTGAAAAACTGGGGGAATCATGGCACCAATGCATGAGTCAGGAAATTTGGAATGGGCAATTGGTGTGGGAGGAAGGATGGTCATGTTGGTTTCAGAAGTTCTGAGTTTAAAAAATGACAGCATGGCATGTTGAAATGTGTAGTAAGTAAATGTAGTAAGAAGAACCGTGGAAAGCTTAGGCAAGAAGGCAAGTTAGCGGTCATTTGCTCTTTGTTCCATTCCTCTGGGAAAGCAATGAACTGCAGATGCCACATTTAGCCTCTTGCAAGTGGCTGAGCACATTCACAGGCACATTGGTGTTCAGGCCTTTTACCTATGTGTCGTCTTAGAGCATAGAACATTGCTGTGATGAATGAAATGGTGAGAATACAAAGCAGTGACTTCTGTTTGTTAGAAGCTAAAGAACAAGACTCACAGATAAGCAATTTTCTTTGCTTTTTTTTTTCTTGAGAATTTCTCATTATTCTCAAGGTTCTATCAGGAAATATATGCTCAGAGCCAAACATGAATGTGTCACTGCTTATGGAGAAATGCATCAGAATGGCTGATAGTTGGGGGAAAAAAAAAGCCTCATATAGAGCACAGAATGCTTTAGCAATCCTCCAAACCATGCCGATTTACTTAAAACTTCTTTCACAATTCTCGTTAGACTCATGCACTAAATAAATTAAGTACCTTTCCCACTGGGAGTTTTTTAGAAACACTTAATGAAGTCAGTGCCACAATGTTAGGTCAGAGGGGGAGCCAAGCTATTAAATTATTTTTAGCATGCATTTCTAGCTTAATTTTTTGTTGGTTTCTTTTGATCTGGGCATAAGCTTTAGCCAGATAGTGTGGTTTAACGGACAGAGGACAGGGTGTGAGAGAGATTTGGCTTTAGTGTCTTGTATACATAACCAAGAAGAGTCGCTTTTTTTTCTCAAAGGTTAAAAAATTTAATTTGATGAGATTGCCATTCTAAATACCAAAATAGCTAAATTGGATACAACTAAAGAGACATACTATTAACTCATTACTGTTAAATGTTTGGAAAAATTCTATTTTATGCTTAATTTTAAATATCCTATCCCTTTAGCCAATAGCGTATTGTAAAGTCAAGTTAAAAAAATAATAAAAAATAAATAAATTAAAAAAAAATAAAAATAAACATGCTTAACAATAAATATTTCAAAATATAGATTAATCTTTATAATTAAGGAAGCTTTTTGAGACCTTGAAGGGCCTCACATCATCATTTGAAGAATTAAATAATTATTATATCATAAATGTGCATGTGTTTAGAATTCCTGATATTAAAAATTCATTAAAAAAAGATTATAGGCACATTCTTTGAATAACTAACAACAGTTACTAAAGACCAAAAAATGAAAGAACTGGGAGTAGAGACAATATAAAAATGCACCAGAGAAGATGCATTGTGTCTGGAAATGATCTATGTCTGGTGGGAAATCTTCAATTTTGATTGACTTACTTTCTGAACAACTTAAAAGTTAATGAAATATAAAGTTAGATAAATTACAGCAATAATTTCCCACCATTGAATTGTTCAACAGACTCTTATAATTTTCCTGTGGTATACTTTTAGAAGTATGAAATGTTATTCTGAAAGGGAAAAAAGAAACCCAAAGATGGTTTTCTTTTTGCTCGGAACTCTATAATACCTCTGTACATGGTCTCAACAGGGAGTGGTGCGCCTGATTTCAACTTGCAGCCTATACAGATCTCAGTCCAGCCTTTTTGCAATCTCCAGGTAATCAGAAGTATTGAAAGGTGTAATGGGAAACAAAGTAGAAAACGGCAGTATCCTACGTTACAGGCCAAATGGGTAACCCCAAGAGAAAGATTTTGACAGCCATAAATATTTCATCTCTTGAGGCCCTGATGCTACTGTGTGAGAACAATTTAGCTGGAAAGATCATCAACAATTAGGTGACATCTCTATCACACCTTTTACTGAGTTGAAATTTCGATGACATGAATAATAAGGGGTCTTGTTTGACATTTAGCAGTTTAATTAATTTGTTTCCTAAAGTGAAGGATGTTTTACACTGTGATTTTTTAATACGCCATCTCCATACACTTGATTTTTTTTTTCCCTTTTGCTTTTCTTAGGAAACCATTTTTCTTTCCTTTTTCACTTATAGATCACCTACCTATATTGACTTGTGCCAGCTAGTGTTTGGTGGGGCTTAGGGAATGGGGCTTGGGTTTGGAAAATTGGGAACGAGTTACAGATCTTTCTCCACTGTTCAATTTTAGAGGAGAAGCAATGTAGGAAAATAGAAAAGAAAAAAGGAAACACTGTCGTTTTTGAATAAATGTAGTGTTTTGTTGTTGTCGTTAGGCCAAAATACAAGTCTTATCTCTTTGGTCGCTCTAGTCACGAAGGATCATCAAGGGGCCATTATGTGTAGTCACACCTGTCATATGATATTACTATTTGCACTATTTCCTATATATTACTGACTTCATTGGTTTCTGCACACCTTCAGCATATATTGTATATGCATGTTGTATCTGCAGTGCTCGTTTTTCGAAAATAAAACACATAATGTTTACTAAAGGTCACTTCTAAAAGAGCTGCTGTGACAGTAGGAGGAATAATCCAGCCTGACAATAGAAAGCATGAATCTACTATATATTCTTCCAAATAGAAATAGACTTTCAAAAAATTAGTCAACACAATTAAATTATTTACTCTAATTTCCCCTGTACAAGCCTCAAACCCCCTGCCTTAAACTATTTCCCTTTGCAAAGAATTTAAAAAAGAAAAACATACCAAAGATGTGTGGGAAAGCTACTTCTCTCCCACTTGAACCTGTAGGACATCAAGGTAAATGATACATGGGTATTCTTCAGAGTACAAGTGCCCTTCACTGTCTGATTACGATGTATATTTCTGATGGATGGAGCTTAGCTGGGTAGATGTGCCCAGATGAGATCAAGTGAGTACATGTTCGTGACAAGTGTGAGTGGGAAGAATGTCTTAGAACATGTCATCCTGAAGAGACAACCTTGAAGTACTGCAAGTTGAAAACTGAAAGGGGAAGATAGGCTGCAGCTTTGCAGAGAAAGATTGTTCAGGACACACCTCCCACGTGACACCTCTTTCCTCCTTATCTGCTCTTATTTTATAACAGTGCTGAAAAAGTGTAAACAGTTACCACTCCTTTTTTGAGCTGTTTTAGGGCCAAATATGATGAAAGTGATATGGAACTGATTTTTAACTATTAAAGCTCTTGGATGGATAAATTATTAATACTATCACAAGACAACATAAGATGCTTCTTCATAATAGAGTGCTGGGAAAGTTGAAATTGCTGCTATTGTGTATCTCAGACTTGTTAAAGCTGTTCCAGACCCGTGGTGAGATAGATTGCTTCCTTCCACTGATGGAAATCGAACTTTTTTCCCCCTGCACATGTGTTTATAAATAAGCTGAGACATAAACTCTTCCTTTGGAACATATTTTGAAGCAGAGATGTGTGTTCATAGAGAGTATTATGTGTATTACTTAAATGTTTCTTTTTTAAAACAGCTGGTTTCCAGTTTGTAATTTTGAACCTGTATAATTTTCATCATGATTTTCTCCTCCTCTGAACTGAAAGATCGTCTAATAAATGAAAATACTTTATATTCATTTTTATTAAGTGCTTTTCTCTCTTCTCCTTAGCACACATATAGCAAAGTGTCAAAAATAATTTACTGAAGATAATTAAGCACAAGCCTTGAGTGAATTTCTTCTGCCACAAAGATGTAAGAAGTGAAAGTGTTGAGTCAGCATGGTTTAGATTAAAAAAAAATTTTTTTTTACATAAGGCATAAAAGATGTATATGTACTAAATACTTTTGCTAGGTGCCAGGCACTGTGCTTAGAACTCAATGTAACATTATCTCATTTGATTCCAGCAACCCAATGAGATAGTTTTTTATTATAGTTTTGTTTTGTTTTGTTTGTACACAAGGAAATCAAAGCATTTAAAATCACTACGCAATAGTCCATTCATTAACACTTCCACTACACAGCAAAGGTCTACTTTCCAGGAGGTTCTGGTGATATCTCTGATATATTCTTCCTTTAAGCCTTTCCTATTAGCCTCTATCTAGAGTCCTAATCCAAAACCAGTGCCATGTGTTTCAGATTTTGTTTCCACAGTACCATACTTCGAGCAACCAAATTTGATCTGATTATCTCTGTTACATTAAAAAAATCATACCAACCTTGGCGGTGTAAAACCACAACCATTTTATTGTGCTCACAGATTCGGTGGATGAAGAATTGGGGAAGGGCACAGCGTGATGGCTCTTCTCTGCTCCATTTGAACCTTTACTGGTTAGACTTGAGTGACTGAGGCCTGGAAGATCCACTTTTAAAATGCTTTCTTTGTTCATGTGTCTGGTGCTTGAGCTGGGACCACTTAAAGGCTGACTTAAGTGGCATTGTTGGTTGGAGTACCTCTATATGGTCTCTCTGGGCTTCCCTAGTGGCTCAGTGGTAAAGAATCAGCCTGCCAGTGCAGGAGACACAGATTTGATCCCTGTGTTGAGAAGGCCCCCTGGAGGAGGGTGTGGGAAGCCACACCAGTTTTCTTGCCTGGGAAATCCCATGAACAGAGAAGCCTGGCAGGCTACTGTCCATGGGGTCACAGAAGAGTTGGACATGAACTGTTGCTGGGTTTTAGGAGGGAAGGTCCTACAAGGAGGCCTCCAGAGAGAAAGGATTACAAGAGGAAGGATCAGGCACAGCTTGTCTGACTTCTTAACTAGCCTCAGAAATCACCCAGCCCTATTGCGGGGGGCGCTCTGCAGAAAGAGAGAGGCAGTGGAACTTCCCTCAGCAAAGCCGAGAGGTCCCAAGGAAAGGTGAGTCTGCTGTCCGCCACCCAGCCCCTCGGCCAGCGAGAGACAATCAGACGCGACAGGGGTTCTGTCTGAGCAGTTCCGCTTTATTGTTACAGGCTCCTAGCTTATATAGACAAACGGGGGTTTTAGGAGGGACTTTCCATAGTTGCACCAATCACGTTAAAGGTCAAATCATGCACCTTCATTATAACAGGATTCTATGGTGATCACTCACTGTTTACGAGCACGAAAATCAAGAGAGCCAATCAAACACTTTGACAAACAACATGGATCACGCCCCCATCTCTTCCGCCAGGCGCCATCTTAAGTTTCCGAACACAAAGCTAGCCCCTTTCTTTTTAAGGTTTCCCATGTAGGGCCCCACACCCTATAAGCTGAAGCAGTCACAAACCTGCCCACATTCAGGGAAAGGGGATATAGAATGCACCTCTTGATGGGAAGAGTGTCAATGAATTTGGGGTTCATGTTTTAAAATTACCCCAGGGATGATGAAATTCGGGGGGTAATACAGTCTGGCTCTGTGGTCTAATAACTTCCCTCCAACACCTCAGACTCTGACCCTTGCCCATGCCTCATTCAGGAGTTTTTTGTTCCAGGACCAAATTGCAGTTTTCAAGATATTATGTATTTTATTTTTACTATTTATTTACGTATTTGGCTGTGCTGGGTCTTAGTTACAGCATGGGGAATCTTTAGTTGCAGCATAGGAGCTCTTAATTGCAGCCTGTGGGATCTATCTAGTTCCCTGACCAGGGACTGAACCCTAGCCCCCTACATTGGGAGCACAGTCTTAGCTACTGGGCCACGAGGGAAGTCCTGATATTATATATTTTATCAGGATGACAGCATTTCTATCCAAAGATGGTGTTATTATTGCCTTGCTTTTTCTAATGGTCTTCTCCTACTTATTTTTCTCATCTTCTTCCGCTTTCTTTTTCTTCCTGCTTCTTCTTTGTCTTTCTTTTCCTCCTTTTTCCTTCCTCTGCTTCTCTTCCTCTTTCCTTCTCCCTCATTATCTTCTTCATCATATAGCAGTATGTTCTGGGCATCCCTTAGTATCTGTTTTCACTTTTTGTTGTTGTTGTTCACTGGTTGTAGGCCTAAAGACAATCTGAAATCCATAACATATCTCAAGCTGTAAAATCTGAAAAGAGGACAAGAAGACAATGAAGAAATAAACAGGATAAAAAGCTAGAATGAATGTTGGAGAGCATTTCATCCTGCAAGTGCACCGTATCAGTAAGGAGTAAAGTTGAAGGAAATTCTTATAAAACAATATATAGGCTGTTGTTTTAACTTCCAGGGAGATAAAATATGAGAAGTGATTTGGACTCCCCAGTTGCCCCAGGTAGCCAGTACATGGTATTTCTGGAATAAATGAGAGAAGGAAACTGCCAGCCTCACACAGACCTTCTTGTCAGTGCAAACCACTTAAAATGTGAATGGAATTGGGGGAAGTGGACTAGAAGACTGTGAATATTCCATGAGTATAGAAAAGTACAGGTTTATGGCACCCATTTCTTAAGCTCTTAATTGAGTCATTTGTCAGTCATGGCATGCTAGTGGAGAAGTAGAATGTTATCAACACTCATATATCATTGTTTTAAGCTTATGCTTTGCTTGTTTCATATTGTTTGAGCCTGTACCAATTTATATTGTATGAAATAAACTAGGACCCATCTAGGTAGCAGATACATAATCATTAATCAGCTTAATAGTTAAAACTTTAAGCTGATAATCCATTAAGGAGACAGTGCCTTTGTTAAAAAAAAAAAGGAGAAATTTTTAAATTTGAAAATGAACTCGAGTCAGGATGGCGCATGTATGAATTTGAATGGAAATTTTAAAATAGCATTTTCAATAACTCAAATTGCCTGTCTCACAAAAATCTACAATAATTTAAAATGTCAATGCAAACTTAACTGCCTTTAGATTCTTCTGCCATGCGCTTGTGGTAACACCCATTACCTACCCTAGTCTAACACTTTAAGCATTAATGTAACTGTTTACATTGTCTACTTCCCTTGTTAGAGTAGAAGCTCCTTGAAAGTGAAAGTGTTAGTCATTCAGTCGTGTCCTGCTCTTTGCAACCCCATGGATGGTAGCCCACCAGGATCCTCCATCTGTGGAATTTTCCAGGCAAGAGTACTGGAGTGGGTTGCCATTTCCTCTTCCAGGGGGGCCTTCCTGACCCAGGGATTGAAACCAGGTCTCTTGCATTGCAGACATGTTTCTGAGCCACCAGGGAAGCAGAGAGAGAAGCTCCTTGGGGAACATTAAGTCTACCTTGTTTACTTCTGTATCCTTAGAACCTGTACATATATGGTAAATAAATAAACTAGACACCAGGGTCTGAGAATTCTGTTTGATCTGATTCAGGTTCTTTTTTTTTGGAGGGGCAAGAATATTCCATTGGTGGTATTCTGCATTTTCATTTAAACCTAGCAAATGGATATCCCTGTTTTGTGATATTAGTGGCCATTATTTCATTATGGCCTTGCAGAGTGGTGATGTTCTAATACCTTTATTTTTATTCATTTATTCACTGAAATACTTCCATAAAGAGAAACTTTTCCTTACTGGTAACCTGTAGTGTGGTTAATATAGGAAAGGCAGATTTAAATGCTTGATTTCTTTCCCTTTATCTACCTGTTTTCAGAATAATAAGTTCCCTAGCATGCTCTAAAGGAGACCAACCAGGTTATATTTATTTTTATTTTTAGTATCAATATGAATGCATAGATTTTTAACCTATTTGATGTGTTTCAATCCAGTACTCAAACTTGGAAATAAACATAAAACTTAAAAATTGGATCCATTAAGGGTGATTCCATTTCAAATGGTTTCCCCCCATAGAATTTCATAAATAAAAAACTTCCTATGTAGTTTCACATGGTCTTTCCAGGAATATGTCTGATACATAATGTGGATTGAGTCTGCACAGGTCCTTTACTATGCATATATACTTAAATGTACGTGTCTGTGTGTATCTTTGGAGCTATATATGATATCCTAACGAGTGGTTACATATTTGCCGTTATAAAAGAAGTCCAAACATCTGCTTTGGGCTAGGGTTATTTCTAAGGTGAGAGCCACTCTGTAGCAGCCCTTCCGTACCTTGAACAGGAGCACAGAATCTGAATAAGTTCTTCGGCTCTGACCACAGGAGGGGAGCCAGACTAATGCTCAGTGATTTGTCAGGTTTACCTGCGTTTTCCTCGTATTTTCTATCAAGGAAATTTGTCCTAAGTGTCAAATTGCTGATTTTTCCAGTGACTGAAAGGTTTCATGGGGACTTCTGTTGTTATTTACATGTATATGGAGAAAATTGCAATCTGTGAGTAATTTGAGAAATTTCAACAGTTTCAGCAGTAGTGATCTTGAAATTGAATGGGTTTCAAATACAATATTCCAGTGTAGTGCTGCATATATAATGTATGTGCAGCATATGCTGAGGCCTTTTTCAAAACATTTACATTAAACCTGTCAGGTATTTATGAATAGCAAAAATTAATTTCCCCTAGTTCTGTCATCAGTTAGAGAAATGGATTTTAGCACAGAAGACTGTCAGTGTTTTCTGCATACCAGAGCAGCTCCCTTCAATGTCATAATGTTACACCAGGTGGCCTTCTAAGAGTCAGCTTAATGTGATTTCAAATGATAGGGTAGAGAGTGTGAGGGAAATTAAAATAGTATCATACTTATGATTTAAAAGCAAGTTAATTACAAGGGCTTGTTAATAAACAAAGAAAAATTCAGAATGTATTATCTGTTACATAGCATATCAATAACAAGTGTGATGCTTTGAAAACAAAAAAATCCACTACTATGTGACTTTGAGATGACTTAAAAATATTGAATTAAATTGTTGACAAATGTGCTGGTCTACTAATGGCCTTATAGCATTTGAAAGAATTTCTAGATATTCATTTTAGCTCTTAAGACACTTCTAAAAGCATTGTTTAACCAAAAAGATTAGCTACGTTATTGGCATTTTATCTAGAAGATCCCTGATGATGTGTTTGATGTGAATGATTTTGACTGCACTGTACTTTGTCAGTGTTCAGTCAATGTATTTTCTCCAACTCAATACTTTAATGTTCTTAAAGGGCCAAAGTACATGCAGTATCACTACAGGACACATTTCACTTGATGAATGATTTAGTGTTTTTGATGGTCATGGGTGATGTTCCTTCCCCTGTCTTATATATTAGAGAAAAGGAAAGGGAAGGGTATCTGATGTATTTTAAGAAATCATTTAAATTCTTATTGTTTTAAATCTTTCTAAAATTTTAATGTGTGGAAGTATTTGTTAAATTCTGACCATGACACAGTATTTCCAGGTCTAGGTTGTTTTTTAAATTATTAATAGTTTAATAATGTGATGGCCTTACAGAGAACAAGAGATGATGACAAAGACATTCTCCATCATGTGTATGAAGTTGCTAGGGGCCTGATATATATGTGTGTGTGTGTGTGTTAGTCACTTGGTCATGTCCAACTCTTTGCAACTCCATGGACTGTAGCCCGCCAGGCTCCTCTGTCCATGGAATTCTCCAGGCAAGAATACTGGAGTGGATAGCCATTCCCTTTTCCAGGGGATTTTCCTGAGGATTTGAATCCAGGTCTCCTGCATTGCAGGCAGAATATATATAATATATATATATGGTTCCAAATAGGAAAAGGAGTACATCAAGGCTGTATATTGTCACCCTGCTTATTTAACTTATATGCAGAGTACATCATGAGAAACGCTGGACTGGAAGAAACACAAGCTGGAATCAAGATTGCCGGGAGAAATATCAATAACCTCAGATATGCAGATGACACCACCCTTATGGCAGAAAGTGAAGAAGAACTAAAGAGCCTCTTGATGAAAGTGAAAGAGGAGAGTGAAAAAGTTGGCTTAAAGCTCAACATTCAGAAAACAAAGATCATGGCATCTGGTCCCATCATATCATGGGAAATAGATGGGCAAACAGTGAAAACAGTGTCAGACTTTATTTTGGGGGGCTCCAAAATTACT
>SJYV01002182.1:1757612-1794779 GCA_006410875.1 Neotragus pygmaeus
CTTCACTGTGATGGGGGCTGGGGTGGGGGTGGGCAAGGAATCTACCTTGCAATGCAGGGAACTTGGTTTGGTTCCTGGTCTGGGAACTCAGAAACCACATGCCCTGGAGCTACTGAGCCCATGAGCTGCAACTACTGAACTACTATTCAAATCATTCCTTCTAAATTTGTTGGTTGACATTCTATTGAAAGGGAGAATTTCCTATTTTCTCTCCCTTATGCAGGTATGTAAATTTGTATGTATTGTGACTCAGATGGTAAAGAATCTGCCTGCAATGCAGGAGACCCAGATTCCATCCCTGGGTTGAGAGGAACCCCTGGAGAAGGGAATGGCAACCCACTCCAGTATTCTTGCTTGGAGAATTCTAGGGACAGAGGAGCGTGGAGGCCTGCAGTCCTTGGGGTCGCAAAGAGTTGGACACAACTGGGTGACTGAGTGACATCCACATCATGTGTGTTTTAATAGTTCGGTATGGACTCATGAATTGTTTTGTTCAATGGATTAAATTCTTTAGGGTGAGTTGAGTTCGGAGAAGTAGGACTGGTGGGAGAAAAGATAAATGCAAATCTAGTTATATTACATATTGCCACATTCCCTTCTGTAAGGGTTGGTCTAGCCTCCATATTCACCAGCAGTATGTGAGACTGCCTGCTTTCCCTCAGCCTTGCCACCAGATTTGC
The DNA here is from genome assembly GCA_006410875.1 of Neotragus pygmaeus. Taxonomy (NCBI): domain Eukaryota; kingdom Metazoa; phylum Chordata; class Mammalia; order Artiodactyla; family Bovidae; genus Neotragus; species Neotragus pygmaeus. The sequence continues at coordinate 1,758,293 of SJYV01002182.1, forward strand.
TCAAACCTTTTAATTGTGGCCAATGCAATAGGTGAGAAATGCTATCTCAGTGTAGCTTTAATTTATGTTTATTTTATTATGAGTTAAGTTGAACATGTTTTCATGTATTTAAGAGATGTTTATCTGTCCATCTATCTATCTAATGTAAATGTGATTTTACGTCTTTCTGTCCCCTCATGCTTTGTTGTTCAGTTGTTTATTCTTTGCGACCCTTTGGACTGTAGCCCGCCAGGCTCCTCTGTCTATGGGATTTCCCAGGCAAGAATGCTGGAGTCGGTTGCCATTTCCTTCTCCAGGGGATCTTCCTGACCCAGGGATCCAACCTGTGTCTCCTGCATCCCCTGCATTGCAGGTGGATTCTTTACCTGCTGAGCCATCCAGGAAGCCTTTCTCCTCTCAATTTAGGAATCTTTTGTCTTTTATGTGTGTTATAGATGTTTCTACCAATTTATTTTGCTATAGTGTTTGTGAGTTTCTTTATTTGCTCTGCAGAAGTTAAATTTTTATTAACTTTTATGCAGTCAGATTTTCAAAAGAATTTTTATATTATATCTGGATTTTGAGTCACAGTTAGTCTTTTACTACACTCCAGTTATAAAAGAATTTACCCATGTTTTCTTATACTGTTTACATGGTATAATTTTTCACATTTAAACTGCTGGTCCATTTAAAGTTTATTCTTCTGTATAATGCAAAATATGTTTCTATTTCTATCTTTTTTTCTGATTAACCCTCTGATAATCCCAGAACCATTTACTGAAAGGTCCATCTTTATCTCAGTGATCTGACACAACACTTTTTTATAGATACTAATTTTATATTTACTTGGTCTACTTCTGGATCTTTTATTCTATTCCACTGGTCTGTCTGAACATGTGTCAGTATCACAGTGTTATGGTTGTTTATTTCAGTTCAGTCACTCAGTCATGTCCGACTCTTTGCGACCCCATGGACTGCAGCACACCAGGGCTCCTTGTCCATCGTCAACTCCCATAGTTTACTCAGACTCATGTCCATTGAGTCAGTGATACCATCCAGCCATCTCATCTTCTGTCATCCCCTTCTTCTCCTGCCTTCAGTCTTTCCCAGCATGAGGATCATTTCAAATGAGTCAGTTCTTTGCATCAGGTGGACAAAGTATTGGAGTTTCAGCTTCAGCATCAGTCTTTCCAAAGAACACCCAGGACTGATCTCCTTTAGGATGGACTGGTTGGATTTCCTTGCAGTCCAAGGGACTCTCCAACACCATAGTTCAAAAGCATCAATTCTTTGATGCTCAGCCTTCTTTGTGATCCAACTCTCACATCCATACATGACCACTGGAAAAACCATAGCTTTGACTAGATGGACCTTTGTTGGCAAAGTAATGTCTCTACTTTTTAATATGCTGTCTAGGTTGGTCATAGCTTTTCTTCCAAGGAATAAGTGTCTTTTAATTTCATGGCTGCAGTCACCATCTGCAGTGATTTTGGAATAAGAAAAAATAAAGTCTTTTCACTGTTTCCATTGTTTCCCCTTCTATTTGCCGAGAAGTGATGGGACCAGACGCTATGATGTTAGTTTTCTGAATGTTGATTTTTAGGCCAACTTTTTTCACTCTCCTCTTTCACTGTCATCAAGAGGCTCTTTAGTTCTTCTTCACTTTCCTGTGTAGAGGCTTGGTTGTAGAGGCTTGGTTTTATGTTTTAGTATCTGATATGGAGAAGTCAATGGTGACCCACTCCAATACTTTTGCCTGGAAAATCCAATGGCTGGAGGAGCCTGATAGGCTGCAGTCCATGGGGTCACTAAGAGTTGGACACGACTTAGCGACTTCACTTTCACGCATTGGAGAGGACATGGCAACCCACTCCAGTGTTCTTGCCTGGAGAATCCCAGGGACGGAGCAGCCTGGTGGGCTGCCATCTATGGGGTCGCACAGAGTCGGACATGACTGAAGCGATTTAGCAGCAGTAGCAGCATCTGATATAGCTAGTCGCATTTTATAGCTTTTTTCCCCTAAAGTTTTTCTGACTAATCTTATATGTTTTTTAAAATACAAACTTTAGTAGCAACTTATCTAGTTCCATAAAAATTGTTACTATTTTATTGAGATTGCATTGAGTTTATCAATTAGCTAGCAAAAACAGATGTCTTTATGAAGTTGAATCATTCTGTCTAAGTGTAGGGGATGGCTTTCCATTTGTTCGAGTTTACTCTGGGTTTTTTCAGGAGTATTTTAAAGTTTTCCTCACATAAATTTTGCATATTTCTTGTAAACCTTATTTATATTTCATCTTTTTCCTTGCTATTTAGAGGTGCTTTTCTCTACCATTACATTCTTGAATTGGTTATCATTATATATGTGTATGTTCAGTCACTTTACTCATGTCTCTTTTGGGACCCTGTGGACTGTAGCTGGCCAGACTCCTCTGTCCATGGAATTTTCTGGGCAAGAATACTGGAGTGGGTTACCATGCCCTCCTCCATGGGATCTTTCTGACCCAGGGATCAAACCTTTGTCTCCTGCATAGCAGACAGATTCTTTTCCTCCTGAGCCACTGGGGAAGTTCATATGTATATTTAAAGACTATTAATGTCTGTATATAATTTGGACTTAGCCGAATTCTACTCTGCAAAAGTGTTAGGGATTCCTCCCAATAGTTTAAATCTTCCCTACCTGTAGTACTCTAGGGAGTATGTGGGAGGCAGAGAGTAAGGGAGGGATGATATTTAACAAATTAGTTCTATGTGTTATATCCTTTCACTAATCAATTCTGTGTGGTGCATTCTTAAAATCTCATGTGATTGTTGAGACCCTGTAAGGGCCAGGGAGCCATGGCAAAATGGCTCCAGTTAGAGCCCCCATTAATCTTAATCATTCTACTCTTTGTCCACCCTGTTCTATTTGCTTTCTTCTTCTTACACCACCACCCCACACCACCCCAGTCGGTAAAGAATCTGCCTGCAATGCTGGAGACCTGGGTTCAGTTCCTCGGTCGGGAAAGTCCCCTGGAGAAGGAAATGGCAACCCACTCCAGTATTCTTGCCTGGAGAATCCCATAGACAGAGGAGCCTCGCAGGCTACAGTCCATGGGGTCACAAGAGTCGGACACAACTTAGTGCACTGTCTCTGTCTCTCATAATTTTATATCCTACCTTACTGAATGTTAAAATNCACTCTAGGGGAGTGCACTAATTGGATTCGGGTTTGGAGGCCGTTGAGCCCATGGCGACCACGTGGAGGTAATCCCTGGCGCCCAAACGTCTTTGAGCGTATCAGGGGGCCGGAAGGGGCCTCAGGAGAGGCCGGGGTCCACCTAGCCGATTGGGACCTCTCCCTCACGAGCTAGGGGCCGGATAAGGCTTATGCCGGAAGGTTATTCAGCAACCCGAGATGTCTCTCGTGTGCACTGAAAACCGGAGGCTCGACAAAATTTGTCGGGTGAGGGCCCGTAAGTGCGCACTGGTTTATGGGACCCTAGGAAGTGGTCGCCCAGGGCGGCGGGACCCAAAGCCGAGGGGACTTACCCCGTATCCTGCCGTCCGGGGGGCCGGTCTGCCATTAGGGTCCGAAGGCTGTTGCGACAAAGGAGCTCGAGGGGGCCACAACGGCGATGGCCGGTGGCCCTCACCTCGAGCCCCACGTTGGGCGCCAAAATGTAAGGTTGCCACGAACAAAACGATGCCTCTGCCAGCTGGTATTAAGAAGTCTTTATTGGGCAAGCGCTCTCGGGCAGAACTCTCTGGGAACCGAGGGTGGGAGTCTGCGAGGAAGGGCGGGCCGATCAAGGATTTTATAGCATGGGGCAGCTTGCTAGTGGGGTTTATTCCAAAAAAGGTAATGACTTAGGGTCGCTGTGGGGGTTGAGCTACATAGGGTACTGTGTCAGCGTCTGATTGGTCTCGATAGCGGTGCGGTTAGGGTCGCTTCAGGGACTGGCCCCTCCTTATCTTCCTGTGGGGACTTTCCACCGTGCCGCAGTCTCACACCTTTCCTCTCTCCCTCTCTCCCTCCCTCTCTCTCTTTCTTCATCTGTGTGTAAAATTGAAACAATTAACAATAATCTCTTTAGAAAAGGTTTGGGGGGAGAACAGTTTTTCTAATAACTCAAAGAATGGCTAAAGACTTCTCTTGTGGTCCAGTGGCTAAGACTCCCCACACCCAATGTGCAGGGGTCCCAGGTCCCATCGCTGGTCAGGGAGCTAAATCCCACAAGCCACAACTAAGAGTTAGCATGCCACAACTAAGACCTGGCACAGCCAAATAAATTAAAAAAAAAAAAAAAAGATTGGTACCATATTTGAGTCACTGTCCATTTGCTTGTTACCAGCAAATGATCACTTTATGTGGAGAGAGGACTTTTTTCAAGGTACTTTTGTTTTCAGGTTTTTCTGTTCCATATTGCTATTTTTAAATGATAAGGGATAGGCAGATATCCCTTTTATTTAATGTATAAGAACATATTAAGGCAAACTAACAATATATTAAGGGATAGGAGGAAGTTTCATATTCGCTATTGCTCTCTGCTTTATATCAATTTAGGTTGCCCCCTCCTACCCACTGCTACTGCACATCAGTCAATTTAAAATACCTGTTAGCAGGACCTAACTAACATTAAAGAAAACTCTTGTGATGACCTTCTCTTTGAGATGATCAGCTGCAGTAGTGTCGTCAGGTTTCTCTAGGAGTTCTTTTGCATTGTCACAGCGTCCTGGCTGCTGACCAAGTGTAAACCTTGGGATAGGCCAATTTACACAAACAGAAGGTTCTAGAGAATGCTTTTGTCTCCCATTGTAGCCTCAAAAGATGTTCCCAAGGCAAAAGTCCACCTTCAGTAGAAGGGTTCAGAGAGACTCATTAGTTATCAGTATCTACAACAGATGATTCTTCAAAGGCTTTGAACTATGAAAGCCATCCAACTTGAGAGCTGTTGGATTAGAGCACAGTGTTAGCAATGGCATAGTTTTAATTAGGACACATTCATCACAGAATCACGACATGATCGTTTTGGAAGGGATTGGACAGTCACTTAGTGTAGTTTCTCCCCACTGCAGGAACTCCTTCTATAAGCATCTTGACAGATTTGTGGGCATTTGCACTAGTAGGACATGCCCATGGTTAAACTGGTGCAGGTGGGTGGAAGTGGTCCCCAGAATGAGCGTAGTTATACCTCTACACTCTGTCCTGCTCTCTAGGGCCCCACCCAATTATCATGTGTGTCCTTTAGATATTTGATTATAGCTATCATGACTTTTCTATTTCTTCACACTGAGAAATTCTATTTTGCACAAAATGTAATTTTTTAACGCAGTCTTCATCTTTACACCCTCTACCCTGCCAAATCTGTCATCCCTTTGAAAGATATGTCTGGTATAAGGTCCAGTATAGAATACTGTTGCATCTGTGCATCTGGACCCTCCATCTACCCACTGAAGCTTGAGGAGGAAGAAGTTGAGGAGTAGATGAGAGTCTAGCACAGTGACTGAAATAATTTGTTGAACTAGAATTACAAAGTGAATCATGATAAAGCACTTTATAGATACTGAGAATCATCTGCTTTTTCATCTGAACTGCCAGCAAGCTGTCTTCTCTAATTTATACCTGATGTTTGATTTTTTAAGGTAAATAAGTTTCTTTACATTTCTACCTGCTGAATTTTATTTGAATTTGAATTTATTGGTTTCAACTCATTTGTATGCCAATGAAAATCAATTCAAATTTTTATTCATCACCCAAATTATTAACTAACCTTCCTGCTTTGGGCAATTGGAAAAGTAGTCTAAAACTTGAAGTCCCTTTCCAAGTTGCTGATAAATTTTTTTGAATAGGCTAGACCTAGACACACAATTCTGGGAGTTTTCATCAACTAACTTGGGTTGGTTGTTCTTAATCTTGTTCATAAGAATCTTCCTGAGGCTTAGTTAAATGCCTTCTTAAAATCAAGAGATGCTCTGGCATTCTGCTAATGGCTGCCTGATTGATCTGTCAAATAAGAAAAAAAATGATAGTTTGGCATACTTTCATTTATTAATATCTATAATTTGGGGCCCCCTTTGGCTACAGTGTTACCTAATACACCTTTTGAAAGAATCTGAACATCCATTATGTACATTTCCATTCTCCCTGGTACTTTCTCTGTTCTTTGGGATGTCTCAAAGTTCCTAATATTGATTCTGCACATTTGCCCTCAGATTCTTTCAATTCCCTTGGATGTAGTTGGTCTCAACTTGCAAACTTAAATTCATCTGAAATGACTTTATGCTGTTTTCTTACTAACTTATGTCTTAGATGGGGTGTTGAGTCCTTTTTTAGATTCTTATTCTATCCTTTCCAGAGAGAAAAATTTTCAAAAGAGGAATTAATAAGTATACTGCCTTCTTCTGTCACCCTTTATTATTATTATTATCCATGGCATGCCCTGGACACTGCTCTGTAACATTCTTGTTTCTCTTTTTGTTCCAAATACCTTTTGCAATCCTTATCACTTTTTTCTTTCTTCTTACAAGCTTCAGCATTCTGGAATGTAGCCTTTCTGATACCATGTTTTACAAGTTCTCACCAACTTTCCAGCATAAGTCTGGTGAGATGAAGCTCTTCATCACTACTACATCTACAAATTGTCGATTTCATATCTAGATTTAGAAATGGATTATCTTATTTCTCCATCTGATTGGTGGTTTATAGTGTATATACTCTTATAAGATATCATTACTGTATTCTTACTGTTTTCTCTATTCTCTCCTATTGGATTAGATTTTTATGTAGATGAGTATGTTTTTAACATACAATTTAATTTTATTCATCTCTATGAATTTGTATATAAGTCAGGGTTCTCCAGAGAAACAGAACCAATAGGAAATACATACATATACATATATGTGTGTGTGTGTGTGTGTGTGTGTGTGTGTGTGTGTATATATTTGGAGATTTATTATGAAGAATTTGCTCACATGGTTATGGAGGCTTAGAGGTCCCACTGTCTACTGTCTGCAAGCTAGAGACCCAGGAAAGCTTGTGGTACAAAACAGCTTCTGAACACTAGCAGAGGACACCAGGCACCCAGAAAGGCAGTCCGGTCTCTTTGAAAGGAGGGGTGTGACTACTGGCTTGATTGCTGTCTCCCCTTTTGACTCTCCCTTTTCTCCCCCAGGTTACCTCCCCCAGGTTACCTCTATCTCCTCCCTTCCCCTTCTCTTCTCTACTTAACTCTGTGAATTTCTGTGGGTGTTCTGGGCTGCGGAGAACACTTAGGGAACTGATTACTGGCTAGATTGGTCTCTCCCTTTTTGACTTCCCCTCTTCTCCTCCTGGTCACCTCCATATATCTCCCTCCTCCCTCTTTTCTTCTCTGTGTAACTCTGTGAACCTCTCTGGGTATTCCAGACTGTGGAGAGCACATAGGGAATTGATTACTGGCTGGATTGGTCTCTCCCTTTTTGACTTCCCCTCTTCTCCTCCTGGTCACCTCTATCTATCTCCTCCCTTTTCTCTTCTCCGTGTAACTCTGTGAACCTCTCTGGGTGTCCCTCATTGTGAAGAATCTTTTCACCATAAACCTAGATGTTTTATCATCTGTTCTGTATGGATGGAGAAGTCTTGAGGCTACTGTAAGAATAAGACTGAAAGCCAGAGGCGGGAGGCTTAAATCCAAAATTTGAGAACACCAGAGAACTCCTGATTCCAGGGAACATTAATCATCAAGAACTCATCCAAAAGCCTTCATATCTACACTGAAACCAAGCTCCACCCAAGAGCCAACAAGTTCCAGAGCAAGACATATCACGCTAATTCTCCAGCAATGCAGGAACACAGCCCTGAGCTTAAAATACAGGCTGCCCAAAGCCATACCAAGCCCATACACACCCCAAAACTCATTACTGGACACTTCATTGCACTTCAGAGAGAAGAGATCCAGCTCCACCCACCAGAACACAAACGCAAGCTTCCCTAACCAGGAAACCTTGACAAATCATTAGTCCAACCCCACCCACAGGATGCAAGCTCCACAGTAAAGAGGAACCACAAACTTCCAGCCTAGAGAAAGGCCACCCCAAACATAGCAATCTAAAGAAGAAGAAAAGGCAGAGAAATATTCAGCAGGTAAAGGAACATAATAAATGCCCACCAAACCAAGCAAAAGAGGAGGAGATAGGAAGTCTACCAGAAAAAGAATTCAGAACAATGATAGTAAAGGTGATCCAAAATCTTGAAAACAAAATGGAATTACAGATAAATAGAGACAAAGATTGAGAAGATGCAAGAAATGTTTAACAAGGATCTGGAAGAAATAAAAGAGTCAATCAGTAATGAATAATGCAATAACTGAGATCAAAAGCACTCTGGAGGGAACCAACAGTAGAATAACTGAGGCAGAAGATAGGATAAGTGGGGTGGAATATGGTGGAATGGTGGAAATAAATGAAGCAGAGAGGAAAAAAGAAAATTAAAAGAAATGAGGACAACCTCAGTGACCTCTGGTACAATATTAGGTGCCCCAACATTCGAATCACAGGAGTCCCAGAAGAAGACCAAAGAAGGGCATGAGAAAATACTTGAGGAGATAATAGTTGAAAACTTCCCTAAAATGGGGAAAGAAATAGCCACCCAAGTCCAAGAAACCCAGAGAGCCCCAAACAGGATAAACCCAAGACAAAACACCCTAAGACACATGTTAATCAAATTAACAAAGATCAAACACAAAGAGCAAATATTAAAAGCAGCAAGGGAAAAGCAACAAATAACACACAAGGGGATCCCCATAAGGTTAACAGCTGATCTTTCAATAGAAACTCTTAAGGCCAGAAGGGAATGGCAGGACATACTTAAAGTGATGAAAGAGGAAAAACCTACAACCCAGATTACTATACCCAGCAAGGATCTCATTCACATATGAAGGGGAAATAAAAAGCTTTACAGATAAGCAAAAGCTGAGAGAATTCAGCACCACCAGCTCTTCAACAAATGTTAAAGGATCTTCTCTAGATAGGAAATACAGAAAAAGTTTATAAACTTGAAACCAAAACAGCAAAGTAAATGGTAATGGGATCATACTTATAGTAATTACCTTAAATGTAAATGGGTTAAATGCTTCAACCAAAAGACAATCTTGGCTGAATGGATACAAAAATTAGACTCCTATATATGCTGTCTACAGGAGACCCACCTCAAACCAAGGGACACATACAGACTGAAGGTGAAGGGCTGGAAAAAGATATTTCCTGCAAATGGAGACCAAAAGAAAGCAGGAGTAGCAATACTCATATGGGATAAAATAGACTTTGCAATAAAGGCCGTGAAAAGAGACAAAGAAGGACACTACATAATGATCCAAGGATCAATCCAAGAAGAAGATATAACAATTATAAATATATATGTACCCAACATCGGAGCACCACAATATGTAAGGCAAATGTTAACAAGTATGAAAGGGGAAGTTAACAGTGACACAATAATAGTGGGAGACTTTAATACCCCACTCACACCTATGGATAGATCAACCAAACAGGAAATTAGCAAGGAAGCACAAACTTTAAATGATACAATGGACCAGTTAGACCTAATTGATATCTATAGGACATTTCACCCCAAAACAATGAATTTCACATTTTTCTCAAGTGCACACAGAACATTCTCCAGGATAGATCACATCCTGGGCCATAAATGTAGCCTTGGTAAATTTAAAAAATTGAAATCATTTCAAGCATCTTTTCTGATCACAATAAGATAAGATTAGATGTCAACTATAGGGAAAAAAATACAAGTGTATAGAGGCTAAACAACATACTTCTAAGTAACCAACAATCACAGAATAAATCAAAAAAGAAATCAAAATATGCATAGAAACAAATGAAAATGAAAACACGATAACCCTAAACCTATGGGATTCAGTAAGAGCAGTGCTAAGGGGAAAGTTCATAGCAATACAAGAAGCAAGAGAAAAATCAAATAAATAACCTAACTTTACACGTAAAGCAACTAGAAAAAGAAATGAAGAACCCCAGGGTTAGTAGAAGGAAAGAAATCATAAAAATTAGGGCAGAAATAAATGAAAAAGAAACAAAGTAGACTATAGCAAAAATCAACAAAACTAAAGGCTGGTTCTTTGAGAAGATAAATAAGATAGATAAACCGTTAGCCAGATTCATCAAGAAAAAAAGGGAGAAGAATCAAATCAACAAAATTAGAAATGAAAGTGGAGAAATCACAACAGATAACACAGAAATACAAAGGATTTCTGTGAGAGTACTATCAGTAACTATATGCCAATAAAATGGACAACTTGGAAGAAATGGATGAATTCTTAGAAAACTATAACCTTCTAAAACTGAACCAGGAAGAAATAGAAAATCTTAACAGACCATCACTAGCGTGGAAATCAAANTTCTGTGAGAGTACTATCAGTAACTATATGCCAATAAAATGGACAACTTGGAAGAAATGGATGAATTCTTAGAAAACTATAACCTTCTAAAACTGAACCAGGAAGAAATAGAAAATCTTAACAGACCATCACTAGCGTGGAAATCAAAACTGTAACAAAAAATATTCCAGCAAACAAAAGCCCAGGATCAGATGGCTTCACAGGTGAATTCTATCAAAAATTTAATGAATAGCTAATACCTATCCTACTCAAACTCTTCCAGAAAATTGCAGAGGAAGGTAAACTGCCAAACTCATTCTATGAGGCCACCATCACCCTAATACCAAAACCAAACAAAGATGTCACAAAAAAAGAAAACTACAGGCCAAGATCACTGATGAACATAGATGCAAAAATCCTCAACAAANTTTAAAAGAAAAAACACGATCTTCCCATCTGCCTAGCCTGCTTAAGAGGACCTGCATCCATTAGTACTGGTTATGTTGCTATTGGTGGTGGGATATGGGTAAAAACAATAACAAAGTATGTTTTTCATGTTCAAGTGGGAAGTGACATGGGTAAACCTACGGCTGATTCATGTTGATGTTTGGTAGACACCAACACAATATTGTAGAGTAATTTCCTTCAATTAAAAATAAATACATAAAAGAAAAATCATAAAAAATATTTTAGCAGACATACTGTTTGATCTAAACAACAGTCCTATGCTGCAACTATTATTATTCCTATTTTACAAAGAGAAAAATACTGCTGAGATTGGTTAAAACCTCACAAAAGTTTACCTTTGCTAAACTTTTAAAATATCTTTTATTCTACAAATAATCCTATAATTCATTTTCCATTAACACACATAAGAATTAATATATTTTTTAAGAGGACATACTACAAGTACTGTTTTTTTTAATTAATTAATTTTAATTGGAGGCTAATTACTTTACAGTATTATAGTGGTTTTTGCCATACATTGACATGAATCAGCTACAAGTACTATTTTATAATCTAATTTTTTTTAACTTCAAAATATACTATAGCCATTTCAATGTGATTAAAAACTCTTCTACAATATTATTTTAATAGTGGTATTGTTTTTCATTTTATGAGTATCACCCTTTGTGTTCCTGATACTGTCTGTAGGGATACTGTAGGAGAAATATGGTAAAGATAATTTAAAGGGAGAGTACAGAATCAATAGTTTCACAGTATTAATACAGTTGAAGTTCAAAGCGTACTAGTTGATTAGAACTTTCTTCAGGGTATAAAGGCCAGTACTCTTATTATTTATCAAGCTGACAATGCTTTAACTTTTTGTTGGGCCTTGTGGGATTACCTCTATGCAAGTACCCACCATTATCTGTAAGTGAGTCCCATGAACTCAGCCACTCCACTGATTGTTATTAGGGTTGAACAAGAGGGAATCATTGTCCAAGAGCTGTCCTAGGCTATGCATTGTTTCTCACTTGGTCTGCCTGATGTCAAAGTCATGTATGTTGCCCTCATTTTTTTCTACTAGATTACAGATTCTCATCTTTGTATCTCTTGCATTTCTTAGCATAGGGCTGGTCAAGAGACCCCTTCCAAATGGTTTAACTTACGTTCACTTAATAAATGTCAGATGTTGCTTAATGACAATGCCTTCAAACAATTTTTAAATCTATAAATTGGATCAGAGAAAGAAGTAAAAACTGAGTGTGAGTAATCAGGCAATGTGGTATCTTGGAAAGAACATTGGACTGGAGCACAAAGATGTATATGTAAAACTTTGTCACTATCTGAGAGAACTTGAGAAAGTCGCTTGACTTCTCTGAGTCTTTGTCTCTCTACTTGAAAATGAAACTATGACAAGATATGATCATTTCTATGATTGTCCTCATGATATATGAGGATTGTGTAATTTAATATTGCCTGAACTTATACTTAATTTTGAGCTTTCCAGGTGGCTCAGTGGTAAAGAATCCACCTGCCAGTGCAGGAGATGCAGGTTCAATCTCTGAGTCAGGAAGATCCCTTCAAAAAGGAAATGGCTACCCACTCCGGTATTCTTGCTGGGAAAATCCCATTGACAGAGGGGCCTGGCATGCTACAATCCATGGGGTCTCTAAAGAGTCAGATATGACTTAGAAACTACACAACACACTTACCTTACAAAAAAAAAAAAAGAGAGAGAGAGAGCTAAACCTCAAGACTAAACAGATTCTAAAGCAGTTCTGAAGTTTGTGCAGTCTCCTGGGGAGCTTTAAAAAAAAAAAAACAGGGGAGCAACGCTCAAGAGGGAGGTTATATACATATATGGCTGATTTGCGTTGTATGGCAGAAACCAACACAACACTGGAAAGCAATTTTCCCCTAGTTGAAAATAAGATAAAAAAGGAAAACCTGATGCCTTGATCTTACCCCAGAAAATATGATTTAAGTGAGGTGGAGTGTGGCCTGGGTTTGTAATTTAAAAAACCCTCTCCAGGTGATTCTGTGTTCAGCCAAAGCTACACTTTTAAAAGATCTCCCAACTGTCTTATTAATAAGTGATTGAGTCCTAGTAATTCCACAAGTATTACTGCTTTGACCCTAGGAATAAATACAAAGACTAAATTCTCAAAAGTTGATGATGTGATTTCTGCTGTCTTCACACAGAGGTATAAGAATTTGCCTTACAATATTATGTTGTCATTCCACAACATGTGTTTGTGTGTGAGTGTGTGCATGGGTATATATAACCCATAAATCTGTTGGGTAAATTAGATGGAGCTAAAAGGGAATTGAGGATTATAAATTATCTCTACTGGCTGTTGAATATTTCATGTCAATTAAACATTTGCAGAAACCAGGTAGAGTATTATGATCCACTTGTAACCATTATGAGACTGGCACATCTCCATACAGCAAGAGTCATTGCTGAGGCTACTGTACTACTCTGGCATGAATTATAGTAAATTGGGGTCCCCCTGGACATAATGAACAGTAATATAATTTTGTAGTTATTCTCCTAGTGTGATGAAGCAGCCAGGCAAATTGAGTTTCTAGATAAATTTTGACATATGGGTCTTATTCCTCAAGAAAAAGAGCTATTGTTGCTCTGGCTTTGTTCCAGAATTCTGCAGAAATCCACACTGTAGCTTATTGTTGCATTACAAAAAGGTACTACAAGTATTTTTCTTCTTTTTTTAATAAAAAAGAACAAATTGCTAAGTTCAATTAGTCCTTTGGGGCAGAATTTGGAATTTCTTTTCAGTCTGTGTGCTGGACCCTATGTAAGCTATTGTTTGACTCACATAGGGGCAGTCCTAAAGACCTATGCACCACAGGGCCCCCGTAGGGGCTTCTAGTTGATGGTGGAAGGATCAAGTGACCGTCTTCTCCACATCAGTGAAATATGATGTTAACGTGATTTTTTAAAAAAATCAACCATAGGAAAGGAAGTTAAGAGATTGTGGCGAATCAAAACAGATCTAGGCCTTTCAGCTGGCAGTCTGAGAAATTTATTTAATGTTCATGAGGAGATGCACTTTGAGGAGTTGTATAAGAATGATGAGGTAAGGGTGCTTTGAATTGAAACAATTTAAGGCAAACAGAAAGCATGCATGTTAAAACATCACAGTTGATACTGCTCTCCATGCTTATAACAAGGATTGATGTAAATGTATATTCAAAAGTGGGTACCTGATTTGTAAATAATTCTCAGGGAGACAAGATTACCGCTAGGATTAAACACCTAGTGATAGCAGAAAGCAGAATTGGAATGTCACTATATAGCCACAGTCAGAAGCTTACGGGAGAAGGACCGCTACTGTGGGAACCAGTATTCCAGAAGTAAATTCTGCTTGGGAGAGTTACCACTAGAGCAGAAAGATTCCAGTGTGGGTCTGTAAAGAGTGTCAAATCTATGGTTCTCAGTATGGAATTATTAGGATGATTTAATGGAGGAACAGAAAATTTCCTGCAGCTCTTTTAGTAGTACTGGCTCAGCCTTTGGGTTGTCCAGAGGACTCTCAGACTGTCCTAACTGACATTAATTCAGCCCTTCCGTAAGGCTTGTGTGACATATGCAATGCAACCATCAGTCAGTGGCATATTAAAATGCTCTCCACAGGACCACAGAGCTGTGGGTGACCTCTGATGGACCTGATGTCTGTTGAGCAAGAATAGTCATATTTCTGCACTGCACAGAGCAATAGCTATCAAATGTGATGGAAAAATTATGTTCATTCTGGAGAGTCTTGCAATGTTTCTGTTCTCACTCACGCCAATCCTTTCTCATAAAGTCAGAGAAGGGATACATGCATACACACACACACACACATACACACACACACACACAGAGTTTTGAGTAACATTGTCTAGATGAGTATACTGGTGAAAATGGGGTCCCTTTTGGATGAAGCTCAATTTAGGGCTCAGCTTGTTTTCTGGAAGGAGAAGATTGCTATTAGGCAGAGAGAGATGTGGGAGGGATGAGAATTTAAAGAAGATAAAAAGAGATGCTTTCCTGGGTCAAGTTTCTTCTGTAGTTAAGTCTACTGTTTTGGCACAACCTTGCTTGTATAACTTTTGGCAGAATACAGAATTTGGGAGCCAAGTCAGGCATTAACTTCAACAGCACAGCCTAGAAGCTGGTTTCAGTGTTGATGTTCACTGCTCTCCATGGATCTAGAATTATTCATTTACTGAGTGCTTACTTAGCCCTGGGGAAACTGGTGAATGAGACAAAATACTATTGCTGCCCTCATGTAGTAGTTTACAAGCAAGCCTTGGAGAGGTTAATTGTTTACTTGCAAGTGTGATAAAAGTTGCTGTTAGAATTTATAATAAGGAGATCCAACTTTGCTATGGTGGAATTAGAATGGTTAAGGAATGCAGTCCTGTATGGCTGATTCATTTTGCTATATAGTAGAAACTAACATAACATTGTAAAGCAACTATACTTCAATAAAAATTAATTTTTTAAAAAAGCATAAATTTAAATGATATACTTGCAAAAGAGTGGGACAAAATGTTCTAGACAGCTGGCAGAGCACTTGCAAAGTCCCTGAGATAGCAAGTAGCTTGGTACTGAAGAAACTAAAAATCTAAAAAGGTGAACTTGGCTGGAACAGGTAAGCAAACCATGAGAGAAATGAGAAAGAGCTAGACTTTGTAGCCACATGACAGGGGTTTTGGCCTTTATCCTAAAAACAGTCAGAAGGTATTGAAGTTGCAAAGCTGGGATGCACAGCCTGGTACTTTTAAAGAACCATCTGGTTACAGAGTGCACAAAGGACCAGACCAGGCTGGAACACAATGTGGATTCTGAGAGCTCTGGAAGGAGGCTACTGCTGAAGCCCAGACAGAGAACTGCAACAAGGGAGGGAAAGGAGTGGAAGCCTTCAAGATACATTTATACGGTGCAATGGTCAAGTCTTGGCTTAGATGCAGTGATGGTAGTTGAAATGTCAGTCTTTGGGACAGTCTCAGAATTTCATTTGGCTGTCTTGTCTTGGTTTTTGGATTGTTTAGATTAATTCTATTACAGAGCCCCAAACTAAGTATGTATTCTGGGAAACTGCCTCGTGAATAAAAATCACACTCTCCTGTGATTTCTAGTCATAGAACAGTTGTACCCAGAGACAACTCAATAGAAAAACTACTAATAACTGGTGATAATATCATCTCATAACCTCAAAATAAATGTTTTTCATTTTCAAAAGTTCTAAGTTCAGTTACTTGCAATATTTCTGCTTACATGGTAAAGGGCTATAAATCAAGATGCAAATACCAGAAGTTTCTTACAGCTTATCATAGGAATGGTGATTTTCTTGGAGTATTTCACTAAATTCACATATGTAATCCAATGGAATATATTCATTTCAAATTATTTTGAGTCACTTTGACTTTTCTCCCTACTTTAAAAATGAGCTTGATTTAATTATTTTGCATTGCCAATCTGTGTAGTATTACTATTATTACTCTTCCTCAGTAGTTCTGTAAGATCCCTTCCAACTTGATATTCCATAATTTTCCTGCCTCTCTCATCCCATATCCTCTCTCAGTTTTCATCTCTCTCTCTCTCTTTGTGGAGATAGTGGCTGGCATGATAGATGTGGGTTAGAATATTCAAGGAATGTAGATACCAAGGGAAGCTGGAGCTCCAGTCATTGCCAACCCTCTTTCCTCAATTTCCTCTGTGCATTAGCTTCAAGTGCAGTCATTACTCATTTAGTCCTCAAATAAAATGCTTTTTGTTGCAAAGACAGTTTCCCCCTGGTATAAGGCAAAATGGCATATCAGTTTGATAATTTGAATTTTATAGCAATTGCCAGATTTTATTTGTGTGGGAGTTTTTATAGTTATTGGTTTTTTTTTTTTTTTTTTAAGTTGCCATTTGGATCAAGGAGGATTTTATTTCTTAGCTAGGATTATTCCTTTATCTGATATTAAATTAGAAGTGGTTTTTGCCCTCTAAATACCAAATTCATAGAGATGCTACATAGTTAATTTTTTCCTTTTTAACTAGATTATCCCCATATCAGGTATTTCATAAAGCCAGGATAAATATATTTAAGAGAAAATACCCATCTTATGAGTAACATTTCCCCCCAAATACAGTGAGGTCCACTTAAAGGTGTACCTGAAATAAAAATAATCCTAATGATAGATCTAATGCACTCTGTCTCAGGCCCACTGAGTTCCTTTAAACTGTATTCAATATATGCCTGATTAATAAATAATCTTGTTAAACAAATAAAACCCCAGTGTGCCAAATGGAGACATAAAAACAGTCATGATCAGACTTGTTATGGGAGAGTGATAGATGAATAAATCTACTGTGCAATTAATTTATGACTGAACTATGATGAAATCCCAGTGGCAGTGCTAAATCTGTTAAAGGAATAGATTTATCCTCTTCTTTCAAATAATTGCATTCCAGGAATTTAACAAAATACTGTCATCTGAGTCTCCCCATTATGGAGATATCTATTCATTTACATGGGGGAAGACAGTTTTTCTGTGCAGTCAGAGCTAAATAACTGTTTATTATTATTGATACTAACCACAACAGGAGCAATCTATGATGGAAACTACTAGTGCCAATAGCTGTTCTCATCTGCTTTTGTTCATCAGGTCTTCTGCTTCAGACTTGATCAAAGTTGCCCAATTTTTAGATGCTTTGGTGTAAAATTTTTGTTTTTTAAAAGATTAAAAATAAACCAACAAAAATGGGCCACAGGCTCTTTTAAAAGAAATCAGTGCTACTGTACAATGTGATTCCACTTAGCTTGTGAATGCACGAATTTGGGGACCATGTTTAAAGAAGATCAACAGAGACTGGTAGGCTATCAGAGTGTTGTTATATATTGTTACTTCAAAAGACAGCCTACTGTATTTTAGTTCTATTGTGTTTTTAGATAGGGACTAATTAATAGAAAAAATAAAAGATGAAATGTTTTGAGCTAAAGGTTGCTGCTGCCGCTGCTGCTAAGTCACTTCAGTCATGTCCAACTCTGTGTGACCCCACAGCCCCCCCATTGGGCTCCATCATCCCTGGGATTCTCCAGGCAAGAACACAGGAGTGGGTTGCCATTTCCTTCTCCAATGCATGAAAGGGAAAAGTTTAAGTGAAGTCGCTCAATCGTGTCTGACTCAGTGACCCCATGGACTGCAGCCTACCAAGCTCCTCCGTCCATGGGATTTTCCAGGCAAGAGTACTGGAGTGGGATGCCATTGCCTTCTCCGAGCTAAAGGTTAGATAGTCTGAAGTTCATGAATGCTCAGAACATGGTGACCAGGTTATAAGAGATTTTAGGAACCAAAAACAAAGCCACATTTAATGCAATCTTTCTTCTGTTTTGGGGCAACTAGAGCTGATATTTTAAATTCAGTCCTTTTTTCTAAGGTAATGGAATTTAAGAGGTAACACTTGAATAAAAAGGTAGCTTTGTATAGTCTTACAGAAAGATGTAGTTTAACTAGAGGTTTATTTTCTTTCTTTTAGATAGAGAAATAAAGAATTAGTAGGGGTGAGGTAAAAGAGGAGAGAATTCCTTAAAACTTCAGAGAAGGAAGAAATTGTCCCATTGGGATAATATTTAAGGTCCATGTTTTATTCATATTTTAATATGCTTTCAAATAAACACACATGGACCTAGGTCTATGCAAATAAAACTATAACATTATTCTAGTTTAAATCTAGTCTGCTCTTTTCACAGTTGATAGCTAGGCATCATTTTTTTAAAATTAATGTAATATTTGTATGTCACAATCCTGTGTATTCTCTTGTAAATAAATAACTACTTTACAATTTCATTTAATTTGTACAATTGTTCATAATCAACATTAAACATATAGCATTGTTCTAAGACCTTCTTCAGTATAATACTAAGTTTAAGTAAGCAAAAAGGAAATAGAAGTTATAGGTCTTACAGAACTTATATTGAAATGACATTAATGTATGAAATAGATCATTAGAACATTGTGTTTGACCTGTGACTCTCTTATGACCTGTCCTCATGAATTATTGATAAATCCTCTTGCTATTTAAAAATATTTTATTGTGATAAAATATACATATTTTAACCATATTTAAGTGTATAGTTCAGTTCATTAAGTATATTCACATTGTGTGCAACTATCACCACCACCCATCCTGAGAACTGTTTCATCTTCCCAAGGTGAAACTCTATATCCATTAAACCATAAATCGTCATTCCCCCCACCCTTCAGTTGTTGGCAACAACTATTCTTTCTATCTTTATGAGTTCAACTACTCTTGATACTTCATATAAATGGAATCATATAATATTTGCCCTTTGTAACTGGCTTATTTCACATAGCGTAATGTCTTAATAATCACAATAGTGTGATCACTCACACTCATCTAGAACCAGACATCCTGGAATGTGAAGTCAAGCGGGCCTCAGAAAGCATCCTTCTNAAATGGAATCATATAATATTTGCCCTTTGTAACTGGCTTATTTCACATAGCGTAATGTCTTAATAATCACAATAGTGTGATCACTCACACTCATCTAGAACCAGACATCCTGGAATGTGAAGTCAAGCGGGCCTCAGAAAGCATCCTTCTGAACAAAGCTAGTGGAGGTGATGGAATTCCAGTTGAGCTATTTCAAATCCTAAAAGATGATGCTATGAAAGTGCTGCATTCAGTTCAGTTCAGTTCAGTCACTCAGTCGTGTCTGATTCTTTGCAACCCCATGAACCACAGCATGCCAGGCCTCCCTGTCCATCACCAACTCCCAGAGTTTACCCAAATTCATGTCCGTTGAGTCAGTGATGCCATCCAACCATCTTATCCTCTGTCATCCTCTGCTCCTCCTGCCCTCAATCTTTCCCAGCATCGGGTCTTTTCAAATGAGTCAGCTCTTCACACTCAATATGTCAGCAAATTTGGAAAACTCAGCAGCGGCCACAGGACTGGAAGAGGTCAATTTTCATTACAATCCCAAAGAAAGGCAATGCCAAAAAATGCTCAAACTACTGCACAATTGCACTCATCTCACACACTAGTGAAATAATGCTCAAAATTCTCCAAGTCAGGCTTCAGCAATATGTGAACCATGAACTTCCAGATGTTCAAGCTGGTTTTAGAAAAGGCAGAGGAACCAGNCTGAACTGAACTGATGTATTTTCTATGTGACTTTTTCTTTTTTTTTTTTGCTACACTGCAAGGCATCTTGTATCTTAGTTCCCTAACCAGGGATCAAACCATGCCCCCTGCAATGGAGGCTCGAAGTCTTAACCACTGGACTTACAGGGAAGTCCCTGGGTGATGTTTTGAAGAAAAAAAATGTTTATGTTTTATATTGAAATATAGTTGATTTATAATATGTTAGTTTCAGGTGTATAGCAAAGTGATTCAGTTATCATATACGTGTATGTGTTTTTCAGATTCTTTCCACATAGGTTATTACAACTTATAGGAATAGAGATCTTGGGCTATACAGGTCCTTGTTGATTACCTATTTTATATATAGTAGTGTTGAAAGGTTGTTGCTGAACCACGAAAAGATGCCAGGATTCTTGGCCTCCAGAGGAGAATTCAATCTGGGACAAGAGACAAGACTTGATTGCTCAGAGCTTTTGTGTAATAAAGTTTTATTAAAGTATAAAGGAGACAGAGAAAGCTTATGACATAGGCATCAGAAGGGGGCAGAAAGAGTATCCCCTTGCTAGTGTTAGCAGTGGAGTTATGTACTCTCCAATGAATCAAAAGAATGTCTGGAGGTTGTAAAGGCCTCACTAGACCTACTCCATAAGTTACATTTTAAAATAACAGGATTAGCCAGAAGGTTTAATCCAGAGACTGTCCTCAGGCAGGATACAGTATTGTTATATAATCCTAAGGAATGTAGAGGGAAAAAAGTTTGTCCTTTCTTCCTCCTTGAGAATTCCAGACCCCTCTCTCCTTGGGACCCCCCAGACTTCTTATCAACCTGCCTAGGAAATGACTCTCTCAGTGTGTATACGTTAATCCAACTCTCCTATTTATTCTTCCCTTCACCTTTCACCTTTCATACCACAAGTTTGTTTTCTAAGTCTGTTAGTCTGTTTCTGCTTTGTAAATAAGTTCATTTGTATCATTTTTTAGATTCCACATATAAGTGATATATGGTACTTGCCAGACTTTATTTAGTATGATCTCTGTGTCCATGAATGTTACTGCAAATGGCATCCTCTCCTTATTTTTAATGGCTGAGTAATATTCCATTGCATACATGTACCACATATTCTTTATCCATTCATCTGTCTATGGACATTTAGGCTGCTCCCATATCCTGGCTATTGTAAACAGTGCCGCTTTGAACATAGGAGTGCATGTATCTTTTTGAGTTATGGCTTTCTCCAGATATATGCCCAGGAGTGGGACTGTTAGATCATATGGTAGCTCTATTTTCAGGCTTTTATGGACCCTCTATACTGTTCTCTACAGTGTCTGTACAAATTTACACTCCCATCAACAGTGTAGGGTTCCCTTTACTCCACATCCTCTCTAGCATTTATCATTTGCAGACTTTTTGATAACGACATTCTGACTGGTGTGTGATGATACCAAATTATAGTTTTGATCTGCTTTTCTCTAATAATTAGCAGCATTGAGCATCTTGTCATGAGCTTTTTGACCATCTGTAAGTCTTCTTTGGAGAAATGTTTAGATCTTCTGCCCATTTTTTGATTATGTGGGTTTTGTTTTTTGATATTGAGCTGAATGAGCTGTTTATATATTTTAGTGATTAATCCTTTATTGGATATATCATTTGCAAATATTTTCTCCCATTCTATGGTTTTTTTTTTTTTTTTTTTTTTTTTTTTTTGCTTCCTTTTCTGTGCAANATCACCAACTCCCAGAGTTTACTCACACTCATGTCCATTGAATCACTGATATCATCCAACTATCTCATCCTCTGTCGTCCCCTTCTCCTCCCACCTTCAATCTTTGCCAGAACCAGGGTCTTTTCAAATAAGTCAGTTCTTCACATCAGGTGGCCAAAATATTGGAGCTTCAGCTTCAACATCAGTCCTTCCAATGAATATTTAGTACTGATTTCCTTTAGGATGCTGATTGAATCTCCTTGCAGTCCAAGGGACTCTTAAGAGTTCTCCAACACCATAGTTCAAAAGCATCAATTCTTTGGTGCTCAACTTTCTTTATAGTCCAGCTCTCACATGCATACATGACTACTGGAAAAACCATATCCTTGACTTGATGGACCTTTGCTGGCAAAGTAATGTCTCTGCTTTTTAATATGCTGTCTAGTAAAAACTGAAAGTCGCTCAGTCATGTCCAGCTCTTTGTGACCCCATGGACTGCATAATCCATGGAATTCTCCAGGCCAGAATACTGGAGTGGGTAGCCTTTCCCTTCTTCCCAACCCAGGGATCGAACCCAGGTCTCCTGCATTGCAGGTGGATTCTTTATCAGGTGAGCCACAAGGGAAGCCCAAAAATACTGGAGTGGTTATCCTATCCCTTCTCCAGCAGATCTTCCCGACCCAGGATATGCCTTCTAGGTTGGTCATAACTTTTCTCCCAAGGAGTAAGCATCTTTTAATTTAATATATATTAGACTGTTTACTTAAGTGAATTTTTTAAAAATGTATTTGTTTATTTATGGTTGTGCTGGGTCTTTGTTGCTACACGGGCTTTCTTTAGTTGCAGAGAGCAAGGACTCTTCTCTGGTTGTAGTGTGTAGACTTCCCATTGCAGTGGCCTCTCTTGTTACAAAGCACAGGTTCTAGTGTTCAGGTTTCAGTAGTTGCTGCACATGGGCGCAGTAGTTGCAGTTTCTTGGCTCTAGAGCACAGCTATTGCTGCACAGGCTTGGTTGCCCTGAGGCATGTGGGATCTTCTAGAACAGGGACTGAACCTGTGTGTCCTTTATTAGTGGGGAGATTCTTTACCACTGAGCCACCAGGGAAGCTCGTGAATTTATTTTAAAAGAACATCCTAACTCACTACTAAAATAGAATACCAATGTCATTTCCTGTAGATAGGAAATGTCTCGTAAAATAACATTACAATATTAAAATTAAAAATGGTCAGCTATCTTGCCTACCACTCATGGTTATATATCCCACTTTGGAAACACTGTCATATAAGGAGCTAAGACCTGTAGGGAACACAAAAATAAATAAGATGTAATCTAGGTCTTCAGTGAGCCTTACACCTAAAAAGTAGATGAGTTAGGTATGTATAAGACATTATGTTTATTATTATGCTCCTAAAATGAACAAAAGTGCTATAGAAATTCAGAGGTAAAGATTATCCTCTGGCTTAGGGGCAGTAAGAAGGGGAGTTAAGGTAAGATTTCTTAGGGAAGGTACATTTGAGATAAACCTTAAAAGGCAAGAAAGGGACATTTGTAAATGAAAGGAAACATGAGAAAAGATGAGGCATCAGGAAAGTAAAGACAATGTTTACCAAAGGGCCAGCCTAATTCATCCCATCTGAGAGGAGGAAATAAGACATGGAGGGTCATGAAAACCCATGCCAAGCTTGCTGTATATGCTTCCTATCTTTCCCCCAGCTATTTTATCTTTTAGTATTCTTTGTGCAGCCCCTCTTTAAAGCTTCTGGCTTTTGTGTCTTGTTTAGGACGGCTGTCTCCATCATAATATTATAAAAACATTTTCTTAAATTTTCTTCTGTATTTCTATAAGTTTTTTAAACATGTAGAATTTTAATTCCAATCTGGAATTTCAAAGCTAAATCAATCTGAAATTTAGGTTGCATATGATATGAAATAAGATTCCAAATCTTATTTTTTTCTATTAGTATATGGTCTTTCATTTGTTCAAACAAAATATATTAAATAGCTCATCTTTTCTTCACTGTTCTGAAATACAATCTTTATCATATACTCTATCCATATATGTAAGTGTGTCTATTTCTGGATAGACACACTGTCCTGTTTCACTGATTTGACTGTTTCTGCTTTAATTACTATATGTTTATAGTTATGTTTTGATTTCTGATCATGCAAATCTCTCACTCACCCTCATTATTCTTCTATTTAAAATTTTCTTGACTTGTCTTATTTATTCTCCCAGGGAAACATTTGAATCTGTTTCTTGGATAAAAAATACAAATTGTGTATTAAAATGTGCTAAATGTGCTTAGGATATGTTTTAAATATGTATGGTGAGACATGCAGATACAGAAATGATTGTCCTGAAGGAAGAAGCTTGTACTCAGAGGTCTCTAGAAATAGGAGGCAGGGCCATGTAGGGAAGCACCAAGGTCAGATAGAAGACAGAAGAGGGGAGAGGACAGGATGGCTCGGAGCCTTTATCAGGATTTTCATGGGAAGGCAGGGTAGATATGTTGAGTAAGCTTAGTATTGGATAGTTTGAATAATTTTGGTAGGCTCAGGACTATGGAGTTGATGCCTAGTTTTCCAGTACCTGGCCCTGGAGTGACTTATTAGCAGGGAGAAATATTGACTTGATGTGTGAGAATGTGATAAAAGAGCTAGCTGAAAGTGTGGGCTCTGGATTGATTGGTTTGTCTATCAAGGCACTCTTACAAGGGGAATCATTTGCATTCTCTAAGAATTAGCTAGCCCTGGGAAGGACAGTCTCTCGAGGATCAAGGCCCCAGATACCAGTGTAGCAAGAATGCCCTCCAAAATGTATGTTGTCAATACAAATTGTGCTTTTGATTGGAGTTGCATTGACTTATAGAGTAATTTGATAATGAAGTGACATCATTACAATATTGAATGCTTCCATCTAGGAACATGGCAGGTCTCTCCATTTATTTAGGTGTTCTTTAATGTTTTCAGTAGCATTGTATATTTTTCTTCACATAAATCTTGCCTATTTTTGTTAGATTTGTTTTATAAATATCTTTATTGTTTTTGTTATTTTCTTGCCTATGATGTCACATAGCATGAAACCCTTATAGGATCTTATTTCACTATTCAATCATTAATTTACCTTCCTATTTTTGAACTACTTACAAAGTATGCGGAGAAGGCGATGGCACCCGACTCCAGTACTCTTGCCTGGAAAATCCCATGGACGGAGGAGCCTGGTAGGCTGCAGTCCATGGGGTCATGAAGAATCGGACACAACTGAGTGACTTCCCTTTCACTTTTCACTTTCATATGTTGGAAAAGTAAATGGNAGTACTCTTGCCTGGAAAATCCCATGGACGGAGGAGCCTGGTAGGCTGCAGTCCATGGGGTCATGAAGAATCGGACACAACTGAGTGACTTCCCTTTCACTTTTCACTTTCATATGTTGGAAAAGTAAATGGCAACCCACTCCAGTGTCAGACTATAAGATATCCACTAGGCATCCTTCTCCCTAGTGACCTACAATCTAGATCTGGGAAATCTGAGCATACCTGTGGAAGCATACCTGCACCAGGTGGTGAAGCAGATCTCAGAGCAAATGAGAATGAATTAAATTTAAAAAAAAAAAAATAGAAGGAGGGGGAGGTAAAACAAAAGAAGACCCAGGGAATCTGAAGTAAAGAAGATAAAGCGTGTGTTGAGTTACCTGGGGGTCCAGTATGAATGTGATCACTGATCAAAGTCAATGTGATTTTGTGTCTTACACTGATAGCATTCAACAGTCATAGGAGCAGGTGAGGAGAAGGTGACTGGCGAGATTCCGTAGGCCTTAGGAGTAGCATATTAGGATTAGTGAGGGAGAGGAATCAAAATAATAGTAAGTACACTATTGAAGCTAGAGATTGCTTAGCATTTGCTCAGAAATAGCCTCACTTCCACACTTTAAAAAATTAAACTCAGAAGATAACCATTGACACTGAAGTAGCCCATATCTTCAACACTCATTGCAATCAAGACAAAAATATTGCAAACAATATTCATGCATTCAGTTTCTATGAAAAGAAGGCTTGTGTTTGATGTTGGACCTATTATTAAGGAGTTTGTTTTTAAAATATTTACTTTCTTGGACCATACATTAATACTATTTATTTAAAGATATATGTTATTCAAATGTGTAATGTCTTCTATAGGTATTCTAGTTCAGTGATTCCCCAGAGTAGTCAAATCATTTTGATGCTGGTTGTACCAGGAAAATGCCATGAATTCCCAGATGCTTTTTTTTTTTTAATACAGATGAGGTATAATGACAAAAGTAATTGAGACTTTTTGAATGTCTCATATTTTTATTATAGCTTTAGATAAATTCAGCATATGAATAATGATTGAAGATAAATTAACATTGTTAAGAAAGATATACCGTAATATAAAGTATATTAACACTTATATAAAAGAGACCATTTATTAAAGAAAATGCCATTATACAATAATGAGGCTAATAATTTCATATGGAAATAATACTGTATTAATTTGATGTATTCATACTAACAGTGAACATGATATTTAAAATTTTGCTGTCACATAATTATTCTCCTACTTTATGAAATGTTATACTGTCACCTAGAAAAACCCTTTTTTGAGTATAAATCTCTGATCTTCAGCTCGAGATGGCAGACTATAATGTGTCGAGATATTTTTAAGTGAAGAGGTGGGAAAAACTCTTGGCTGAGTCATAAAGCTGAAGATTCTTTCCTCCCTAATCTTCTACCTGGAGCTATGCTCTCTAGGATAACACTGGCCTTTAGCAAAGAATTCAAACACCTTCCTAGTTCTACAAGGCAAATTGGGTAATTGAGTGTGGTGTTAGTTTTGAAATGAAATGCCTTAAGGTTGTGAGTCATGGTCTGTATAATTGTTGCTCTGAAAAAAAAAAAAAAAGGCATTCAAAGAGAAAGTGAGAGCTAAGGATTTAGAGACCAAAGAATTCTGTTCTGGTCAGCAAAATAGTAGCATTACAACTGTATGATGCAACTGTGAGTGACTATTTGGTATAGGCCTTTTAATTCCTTGCCTCTTAGCTATCTATACGGTTTCAAGAAATACATTTATGTAAGGAAAATGAACATCTATTAAAGCAATTGATGAAAAGCGAAAAAGTTGATGCATTGGTGCATTGGAATAAATAATGCTTCAAAGTTTACGCAATGGTGGGAACGGAATCAAAACATAAAGCCACCTCTTTGACTAGAGTTTGCTAACATTTCAGGAAGTAGGTTGAAATGACAGTGGGTAATGCGAAAAAGCAGACCGATTTTTTGCCATGATACTTTACAGCTGTCACTGGCAGTGTGTTTTCTTAAACTGATATCAGCTACTATTTATACACTTACAATTTCTGGTCAGATTAGGGTGGAAGGTTGTGGTTCCCAGGTATATAAAATAGTATAATAATGTTCTATTCTTTTTGGAACAAATTTGTTACATGAAATGTCAGATGAGTCATTTTGCTCATGTCAGATATTTGAAAGTAATGGAAAGATGCCAACGTGGAGGCCCAGTAATTCATGCACTGGTGTAATGGAGCAAATGAAATGCAAAGCTCTTGTACAGGTCCAATTTCAGCACCAAACGCTTACCTGTCAGTCAGCAAAATTGTCCCTGAATAAAAATGAACCCCATCTGAGAGGCAGAGCATTTTAATATACATCATATTCTTTGACTCTATTGCAAGGTAGAAGCTACATGGAAAGAAAGAGAATACTGCTGAAAAAGACATTTAACAGCAACCCCTGAGCATGCTGGAAATCTTGTTCGCACTGTTGCCCACAAAAGGTTTTTGGTTTGCCCTTTCTCTCCTGAGCTATTGACAAACTCTTTAGCATTGCTCTCCTCCTCCCCTATATCTCTTATCTACATGGAAACGTGGCTGATTTACCCCAGACAGTGAGAGATGTGGCCACTCAGGGATGTGGTGACCAAGTTGTAGACAGGTAACTTTATGACTATCTGGGTGCAGCTGGGCATGAATTTATGGGAGTGACAATTAAAAATGTGTGTCACACAAATCGAAAGTCAGACATACCTTCATCAAAATGATTATGGCCCAAAGTGACTGTCATTCTTTTGAAAAGTCTTTCATTTTGGAATCGGTTCCCGCTTTTCTGTATGAGCAAGCATCTTACAGAAATGAGGTGTCCTAGTTTTTTTTTTTTTTACCCAATTCCTTATGGTTTTTAAAAAGCAAATGGGAAGGTTAAGAATTTGTGTGCTTCAGTGACCACACACCTCGGGCTTCTTGGACCCTAACCCTAGGAATCAAGATTTGTTCTACCTTTGAAATATGTTTTCCATTTTTGTGTTTTAAGACTCTAAGTGCTTATAGGAACCCAAGCAGCTATTGAAAACCAGTAATGACTAGTTCTTCTAAATGTTAATGATTGAGAATGAACTAGCAATCAGGGCTCAAAAATAAAATAAAAAAGTGTGCTGTAGTAAAAACGGTGGTAATTAAATCATGGTGCCCTATACTTATGACTGTACTAATGCTTGAAAAATTATGAGTACAGAGAAAATTTACATAAATCCTCTTTAAATGATGTAGGTGGGGAAAAAAAAAGGAAAGAAAGCTGTGGTCACAGGACTGAATTTATTTTAATCCCCTGGTTTAAGTGGCCCTAGAAATAATCATACTTGTATCAATCTATATTGCATGACTTTTGTAAAATGTGAAAATAGTGTTTTTCACTAAATTGTCACTTATTATTGTTCATTTAGGGCCACTAACACAGAAAAATTTCTCAGCTACAGTGTCAAAAGAATAGGGACAATTTGATGTTTTCTTTTGATGCTGTTTGTTGATATCTAGACCACTGTAGCTTGATTGCCTAACATTAAACCTATAATAACAGTGCAATCATAGCAGTATCATCATGAATGTTGTTACAATAGAAACAACATTTACACTGCCTCAGAATGGTAATTATCAAACTTTTTGTCATGAAGCGCTTATTTGCTCGCATTGATCTGCCCCGGTCAGTTGTTAGCTCTTCTCATCTGAGGTGTATTGATTGTATAATCAGTAGATAGGGGCTGTGGGCAGATGAAATTCAGTGTTGTTGGGCAAATTATCGGCTGCTTGCCTGTTGACCTGGACCCTGCTGGTTGTACCTTAGATGCCGGTGGGATTATTACTCATTTCAGTGACCCTACTTTACAACAGAGCACTCTGTATTATTATAAAAGATAAATGCCATCCTGCTTGCTGTGGTTGTGGTTGACTACACAAATGTCAGAATGCAGCTAGCCCGAAAACTGGGAAGTACAAGTGTGTTCCAGGTGATATTAAAAAGGAGAAATTTTCAAGCACTTTACCTTTTCTGTATGTGTCTCTCCATTTGAAGGTAATAATGAAGAGCCTGTGTGTGTCTAGAGGATGATAATAATGAGCACTTTATCGTGGACTAAGGGTTATGACAAGTCAATTAATATTCTGATTTTGCCCGTAGGAACAAGGTTTAGATTAAGCTAAGCAAATGGACTAAAAGCTCATGGTCAGTGAAAGTTGCAGAGCTCAGAATTAAGTCCGTTTTTTGAATATGAGTCAAGTTTGTTGTATTCTATAACTCTGCCTTGTTAGGTTATGACCTGACCATTAAATATGTGTGTACCGAAATATCTAATGTTTCATCCAACTAGATTGGGGGGAAAGGCCTTAATGTTATTCTTAATGTTATTTAAATAAAGTATTGCATTGGGTAACTTTTGAGACTATTTGGGCCTTTAAGTATTTATAACGTTCCCAAAGCCAAGGTCTAGCATGGACTATTTTAAAAGACAAAATCATTTTGTATAAAGAACAATGTGAATTTTACAGCCAGTGACTATTTAAAAACTAGATATTTCTGGTGGAATGTTTCACTCCTGTGGCAAAATTCTTCAAGCTTATTTCTTTTGCCATTTCTTGCTTTTCTTAGTCTGATTACTCATCACACTTTGAAACTGTCTACCTTTTGTAGGTAACTACAGCATGACATCACATCCTAATGCCGAGACCAGGCCTTTTCCACTATGTGGAAACCTATTTTGATATTCGGATTACTCCACACATATATTTTTTTAAACCTGACAGTACTCACAATGTTCATTCTTTCTCTCTGAAAAGAAAAAAAATGTAAATAGAGTGTACTTTACTAACAATGCAATGCCATGAAAATATGAACACTTTGGAACTGATAATTCCAATAGTAACCTAGATGAAAGAACAACAAAATTCTACGTCTGTAAATGCTCTTGGTTAACTGTCTCCTTCCTTCTACCAACTATTCTTCCTTCTGCCATCCATTGTATTATAAAGGTCAGTGGTTATCTGCTCATTGTATTTTAAAGGCATTCTCTCAGCAAGTAGTCTTAGAAGCAAGTACTGCAGTACCACATTCCTCTTTGGTTTTAAATTCTGCAGCTGTTGAATCATGATTAGGTAATGATTTTTCCCTTCTTGAATACTATTTTATAGTCTTAGTTTTAAAAGACTGAATGACTGATCTCTTACCTAAAATATTACAGGAGACAATGGGTGAAGTACATGAAAGTTACATGCAGAGGTGTCTTGGAGTTGAAATATTTTGCATTTTATATCTCTGTGAGCACCAAAGAAAACAGCTGTTTAAGTACTCCTCAGCAGGTAATCTTACCTAAGTTGGACAAATAGCTAAAAAGTAACTCCCAGATTCTAAAATTTTAAGCCTTGGAACAGAATCCTTAATTTGTATGCATATTCCTTTCCTTTTTCTTATGACTGCTGATGCACTGACTACCTGAAAAATATTTAAAGGAAAATATTTATCTTTTTCAGATTCCCCCTGCACTAAAAGCTAACCACATGTAATACTTATGTAGTCATTATTTCGTGCATTATTGTATTGTTAGCTCTTCATGTCTGACATATTTTAATATTTCCTTTGTTGCATAATGCTATGCTTTATATGTAGAAGGAACTCAAATATGGGTTGGAATGGACTGGACATTCAGTCAACAAGTATTTATTAAGGGCTTACTATATTTGAACCACACTCATCATTGTTGTGCTCAGTTGTGTCCAACTCTTTGAGACCCCATGTACTGTAGCCTGCCATGCTCCTCTGTCCATGGGATTTTCCAGGCAAGAAGAGTGGAGTGGGTTGCCATTTCCTCTTCCAAGGCATCTTCCCGACCCAAGGATCAAACTCTTGTCTCCTGCTGCTCCTGCACTGGCAGGCAGAGTCTTTACCATTCAGTCACCTGGGAAGCCTTTATGGATATACCATAATTCATTTATTCATTTATTTGTTTCTTGACATTTGAGGATATTTTTTCTCCCAGTTTATAGCATGAATTGTTGTTCAGTCACTAAGTCGTATCTGATTCTTTGTGACCCCAAGAACTGCAGCACACTAGGCTTTGCTGTACTTCACTATCTCCCTGAATTTGCTCAAACTCATGTCCATTGAGTCAGTGATGCCATCCAACCATCTCATCCTGTGTCATCCCCTTATCCTCTTGCTCTCAATCTTTCCCAGCATCAGGATCTTTTCCAGTGAGTCAGCTCTTTGCATCAGGTGGCCAAAGTATTACAGCTTCAGCATCAGTCCTTCCAAAGAATATTCACTGTTGATTTCCTTTAGGACTGACTGGTTTGATCTCTTTGCTGTCCAAGGGATTCTCAATAACCTCTGGCATCACAGTTTGAAAGTGTCAATTCTTTGGCACTCGGCCTTCTTTATGGTCCATCTCTCACATCCATACATGACTACTGGAAAACCACAGCTTTGATTATACAGACCTTTGTTGGCAAAGTGATATCTCTGCTTTTTAATACACTGTCTAGGTTTGTCCTAGTTATTCTTCCAAGTAGCAAGCAAAAAGTATCTTTTAATTTTGTGGCTGCAATCACCATCTGCAGTGATTTTGGAGCCCAAGAAAATGAAATCTGACACTGTTTCCACATTTTCTCCATTTATTTCCCATGAAGTGATATGACCAGATGCCATGATCTTCATTTATCAAATGTTGAGTTTTAAGCCACCTTTTTCACTCTCTTCTTGCACCTTCATCAAGAAGCTCTTGTTCTTTGCTTTTTACCATAAGGGTGGTGTCATCTGCATATCTGAGGTTGTTGATATTTCTCCCGGCAATCTTGTGATTCATCCATCCTAGCATTTCACATGATGTACTCTGCATTTAAGTTAAATAAGCAGGAAGACAATATACAGCCTTGACGTACTCCTTTCCCAGTTTTGAACCAGTCCATTTTTCCATGTCCAGTTCTAACTATTGCTTCTTGTCTTGCTTACAGGCTTCTCAGAAGGTGGGTGATGTGGTCTGATATTTCCATTACATTAAGGATATTTCACAGTTTGTTGTGATCCACATAGTCAAAGGCTTTAGCAGAGTCAATGAAGCAGAAGTAGATGTTTTTTTGAAATTCCTTTGCTTTTCCCTATGGTCCAGCATATGTTGGCAATTTGATCTCTGGTTCCTCTGCCTTTTCTAAATCCAACTTGTACATCTAGAAGTTCTTGGTTCACATATGGCTGAAGCTTAGCTTGAAGGATTTCAAGCATAATCTTGTGACGTGAGTGTAGTTGTACAGCAATTTGAACATTCTTTGGGATTTCCCTTCTTTGGGATTGGAATGAAAACTGACTGTTTCCAGTCCTGTGGTTACTGCTGAGTTTTCCAAATTTGCTGGCATATTGAGTGCAGCACTTTAACAGCATCATCTTTTAAGATTTGAAATAGCTCAACTGGAATTCCTACACCTCCACTAGCTTTGTTCATTGTAATACTTCTTAAGGTCCATTTGACTTCACACTCCAGGATGTCTGGCTCTAGATGAGTGACCACATCATCATGGTTATCTGGGTCATTGAGTTTTTTTGTACAGTTCTTCTGTGTATTCTTGCCACCTTTTCTTAATCTCTAAGAATGGAGATATAAACACTGGTTTGTAGAGCTATGTTTTCTTTACTCCGAAATGAGAATATGAGGTGGGATTGCTGTATGGATAATACAGGAAATATATATTTAACTTTCTGAGAAACTGTCAAATTGTTTTTCCAAAACGGTTTATCTTCTTCCAGTGTCTCCAGCTGAGCCTTAGGGTTCCCATTGCTCTAAGTCTTGGCAGACACTTCCTATGTGGAAGTCTAGCAGCATCTCAGTATGGCCCGAATTGGAGGTGGGAAAAATCAGACGACAGTCTCCCCCTTCTTCTCCCTCTCCTCGTCGATTTTCACTCCACTGCTTCTCCATGGAATAGCAATACAGACACAGACACTATGGCATTTTCTGAGGAAGGTGAGGCATTTTGATAGGTGAGAGGTGAAAAAGAGAGGAAGGAGAAAAAGGGAGACCAGAAAGGGAGAGGTGTGCTGTGGAAGGAGACTAAGATTATATAGTGGAAGTTTGGGTATTTCACGGTTACATTATTGGACGTCAAAGGCAAAATGAAGCTGTGTTTAGTGGAGGAGGGCAGGATGTCAACATCAGGTTTATGTTTTAGACTTTTGTGTTAGAAGGATGATTCTGGTGAGCATATGGTTATTTGGATGAGTATAACTGGAATGGGGAGGGGATCTTTTTAGCTCTGTGATCAACGTTAGCTTCTTTCTTTTCTCTATTCCTTAGAAATTTCACTAGTTCACTGACTTCAGTTATATTCCCAGCCACTTTGGTATTTTCTCTTAATGGCCTAACTTTACCTCAAACCCAGTGTATCGGAGAGGAAGATGCCCAGGGTCATCTTTTCTCTTCACTTTGTTCAACTCTGTTTCCATTTCCATCACCTTTCTTCCAGTGCTTAAGCTAGATACCTTAGAATTATCTGGACTTCTCTGTGTTGTTTTCTTTATCTAATTTTTCATGAAGCTTAATATTTTTTATTTTCTCAGAAAGTCTCTCAAATTTGGTTCTTTTTATTTTTCACTGCCAAATTCTCCTCATCTTAATCTACTTTTCTGCACCAATCTCCTAATTAGTTTTTCTTTTTCACCAAGCACTACCTTCAGTTTTTTCCATTCCTGCCAGATAAATCTGACACTTCATTTTCTTCCTGTCACTCTTTTGAAGGGAAAAGAATCTGTTACTGGGGGCACTCCAGTAGGCACTTTCAAACATGATTTCATTTCATTCTGGGAATTTAGTCTCATAAACCACATTTTATATAATAAGAACAGTACAGTTGGACTTTGTACCTAGTTCTATCTGAATACAAAGTCCAAAGTCTTTCCTTTGTTCTCCTTTTCCAAAAAACTACAGTGAGTCCCTTTAACCAACAATTTTAAGTCCCAAGATTTCTGGCCCTCATAGCCCTATAACATCTTCTCCGTTCCCTCAGATCATACCCTCCCACCCTCACCCTACCCGCCAAGCTAAACTCTTATATTTTCCAGTGTTCTAAAACAAGTCCTTTCTCTTCTGCAGGTCTGCTCTCTCAAAGACTAAAGTGCTGTATGCTGTTTAGCCCCTGTGTCTTTTCATATAACATGGGAAATATTTTTCAAATACCATTTCTTCCTTGAAATTGTCTCATTTTTGTCCAGACAACATTTAGCTATCTCTTAGTCTCACATTGTCCCACACTGAAGTTGGTTCAAACAATTTTAAAGGCCTCACCAATCTTTATATTAAGGAATACATATGAGAAGAGTAAATATAGAACATGAAGAGATTTATTTCTGAAAAACAAAATTTAGTCCTGGTTTTCACTTTGGAAAATTAATAGGAAAAAAAGTTATTAGTTACAGAATTAACATTTAGAAAATTTTATTTTATAGTTAAAATTAAGAAAACACAGACTGTTATTCTTGTTCAAATTCTTGTCTGTCAAATTTCTGTCTTCCTGAATAGGCTATGTAGGTGGGTGCTGGTGGCCTGAGTAAGTCAGGAATTGGCTACAACATAAAGTCTCAGTCAGAGTAGAATATTCCAAAGAGAAATAAGGGAAAGGAAAATAAACTTTTCTTCCTTTAGCTAATCAACATTGGCTCCAACAGATCAGTTAAAAAAAAAAAAATGTTTGAGGAGAAAAACTTGGCTTATATATGACACCTGATTAATACTTTGTTTATACCTTGTTCTTGTTGTTGGGTAAGCTTACTGCCAGAAGTTCTAGAGATTCTTGCTGCTGCTGCTGGTAAGTCGCTTCAGTCGTGTCCAACTCTGTGTGACCCCATAGATGGCAGCCCACCAGGCTCCTCTGTCCCTGGAATTCTCCAGGCAAGAATACTGGAGTGGGTTGCCATTTCCTTCTTCTAGAGATTCCTTTTTTTTTTTTTAATTAAAAATTTCAGACCTCTCAGCTACTCTTCCACTGGATCATAGAAAAGAAAGAGAATTCCAGAAAACATCTACTTCTGCTTCATTGACTACACTATAGCCTTCGACTCTGTGGATCACAACAAAGTGTGGAAAATTCTTAAAGAGTGGGAATACCAGATCACCTTACCTGTCTCATGCAAAACCTGTATGCAGGTCAAGAAGCAACAGTTAGAACAAGACATGGAACAACAGATTGGTTCTAAATTGGGAAAGGAGTATGTGAAGGCTGTATATTGTCACCCTGCTTATTTAACTTCTATGCAGAGTACATCATGAGAAGTGCTGGGCTGGAGGAAGCACAAGCCAGAATCAAAATTACTGGGAGAAATATCAACAACCTCAGATATGTAGATGACACCACTCTTATGGCAGAAAGTGAAGAGGAGCTGAAGAGCCTCTTGATGAATGTGAAAGAGGAAAGTGAAAAGCTGGCTTAAAGCTCAACATTCAAAAAATTAAAATTATGGCATCTTGTCCTATCACTTCATGGCAGATAGATGGGGAAACAGTGTCAGACTTTATTTTCTTGGGCTCCAAAATCACTACAGATGGTGACTGCAACCATGAAATTAAAAGAGGCTTACTCCTTGGAAGAAAAGCTATGACAGACCTAGACAGATAACTGAAACTTACCATCCCTAAGGAATTTTTAGAGAGCTTCCCAAGAGTTGGGCAGGAATCTCTAGTGCACTCATAT
This sequence comes from Neotragus pygmaeus, assembly GCA_006410875.1. NCBI lineage: Eukaryota > Metazoa > Chordata > Mammalia > Artiodactyla > Bovidae > Neotragus > Neotragus pygmaeus. The sequence continues at coordinate 1,793,991 of SJYV01002182.1, forward strand.
TGATGCAACCCCAGACAGAATCCTTAAGAATCCCCAGACAAAGATACTACTTTATAGAGAGAAGCACAATGACAGGAAAAATCCTTGCAATGAACCATCTCTTTCTTTTCACCAAATAGAAGCTCCTCAAGGACTAGAATTATGACTAATTCATGTGTCTTGGTACTTAGAACTTTGCTTGGTAGATAGTAGGTTCTCCGAGTGGCAGAATAGTATGGTGAAGAAGAATTTAGGCTCTCCAGTAAGACAGACAAGAATTTAGATCTCTTATTTATTAATTAGTCAGTTTGTTACCTATTATTGAATCACCTTAGGTCTCAATTTCCTTAACTGTAAAATGGATATAATTGTGCTGCCTTTCATCATAGGGTTGTTGTGAGGATTAAAAGATCCAATGGTAATAAAAGGATTTAGAAGCCTGGCACATGAATTCTCAATTTTAAAAAAGAGCCATTATTATTTTTGTTACTTAATTAAATGTTTCATTAAGCTTACCTCAGATAATTTCTTAAAGTCTCCTCAATGATGTTTATATCTTACTTGAATAGTTTATAAAATATAACCTCTTCTAAACTGTGGAAAATTCTGAAAGAGATGGGAATACCAGACCACCTAACCTGCCTCTTGAGAAATCACTATGCAGTGTATGCAGTGTATGCAGGTCAGGAAGCAACAGTTAGAACTGGACATGGAACAACAGACTGGTTCCAAATAGGAAAAGGAGTACGTCCAGGCTGTATATCGTCACCCTGCTTATTTAACTTCTGTGCAGAGTACATCATGAGAAAC
>SJYV01002182.1:1794816-1805413 GCA_006410875.1 Neotragus pygmaeus
GTGGTCATGTATGGATGTGAGAGTTGGACTATAAAGAAAGCTGAGCACAGAAGAACTGACACTTTTGAACTGTGGTGTTGGAGAAGACTCTTGAGAGTCCCTTGGACTGCAAGGAGGTCCAACCAGTCCATTCTAAAGGAGATCAGCCCTGGGTGTTCTTTGGAAGGAATGATGCTAAAGCTGAAACTCCAGTACTTCGGCCACCTCATGCGAAGAGTTGAGTCATTGGAAAAGACTCTGATGCTGGGAGGGATTGAGGGCAGGAGGAAAAGGGGACGACAGAGGATGAGATAGATGAATGGCATCACCAACTCAATGGATGTGAGTTTGAGTGAACTCTGGGAGTTGGTGATGGACAGGGAGGCCCGGCGTGCTGCGATTCATGGGTTACAAAGAGTCGGACATGACTGAGTGACTGAAGTGAACTGAATATATGATCTATCATTGAAAAGTTGTAGTTTCCTAAGGTGTTCATGGTGTTCGTTTAGGCAAAACACTTTAGTATGTTAAGACTCAAACTGAAAGATGCTTAGTGATCGTTTATTATGATACCCTGAGACAGCTAAGACACAGAACAGTGGAATGAGTCATCTGAGGTCTCTCAGTCAGGGATTAAGAACTCTTGAGATACTGTTTTTTTCTTCTATGGTCACACATCTTGTTTGTCCTAATTCCTTGATGTGAGAATGAGTTCTTGTACAGAGTAGAGTTGTACTGAAAATGGGGTCTGGCAGCATGCTATTCAAAAGCCAATAAAGAGGGAAGGCTGGCAGAAAGGGAAGTTTGCTTTATTTGAGATGCCAACAGTTGGGAGCCAGGGATTTAGGGGAGGGGGAAGACTCCTGTCCAAAGGTTAACTCCCCCAACCCCAATGACAGCCAGTGGGCAAGAGCTTTTATAGGCGGAAGGAGGGGGCTACGTGGGGGAACGGCACAGTCAACTCTGACGTCATCTTGAAATTGGTCTGACCAGAGTCATCTTGATTGTTTTAAGAACAGTTCATCTTTAGCTCCAGGATCAGTTTGTTCCCATTTATTTGAGGCCAGTTCTTGGAATTGTGGCAGCTTATGTCTTGACTACTGTCTGGTCATCATGTAATTAACTTTTCTACCAGGTGTGGGTTTCAGCATCTACAAGATAGCTCACAGGATATGGCTCAGAATATTATCTCTAGCCCTGGAGAAGGAACTCAAGGTTCTTGACTTTGCTTACTGACTAAACTGTTGTTGTTTTGTCCTGTTGCCTTTGCTCCTCTCTTTTCTCAGTTCTTTGATTCAACTTATTCTTTGGCTAAAGACATGGTTTAGCAGTAAAGAATCCGCTTGCCAATGCAGGTGATGTGGGTTCAAGGAAGTGGCAACCCACCCCAGTATCCTTGCCTGGAAATATCCCATGAGCAGAGGACCCTGGTGGGCTACAGTCCATGAAGTCGCAGAGTTGGACACGGCTGAGCAACTAAAACAAACAAAAGACAGGTGGAGGACATGGGGGGAGAGGACCATAGGGTATTATTCCATTTTACTGTCTTGTCCTGTATATTCTTATGAAATTATAATGTCAGAGACAGAAAGCAGCCACTTTTATACATTGAACGTCTTTTAAATTTTTTAATAGATTCTAATTCTGTTGATTTCTGAACTGAATTCTGTTGATAGATTTATAATAATCTATAGGTAAATTTTCATTTTAATTGGAAAATTTAAAGGGAAGTATGATAGCTCATTGGAAAAGGCAATGGCACCCCATTCCAGTACTCTTGCCTGGAAAATCTCATGGATGGAGGAGCCTGGTAGACTGTAGTCCATAGGGTCTTGAGGAGTCGGACACGACTGGGCGACTTCTCTTTCACTTTTCACTTTCATGTATTGGAGAAGGAAATGGCAATCCACTCCAGTGTTCTTGCCTGGAGAATCCCAGGGACGGGGGAGCCTGGTGGGCTGCCGTCTATGGGGTCGCACAGAGTCGGACATGACTGAAGCAACTTAGCAGCAGCAGCAGCAGCAAGATAGCTCATAATCATTTGAAGAACTTGAAGCAACATTCAACTAATGGTTCACATGAGTGTTGTTCAAGATGAACTACTTCAGAACATCAGTTAAATGTTTTTGTGTTTTAGCAGTATTTGGATCTACCTTTTAAAATATAAACTCAGTTGTCTGCTGCTTTTCGAAATCTAAACTTTTAAACCAGCCCCTAAAGTATTAGCCAAAAGTGATGCCCAATACTATAATAAACCATGTGTCTAAAATACCTATTTTGTTAAGTGATTTGAAAGGAAAACAGATTGTTAGGAAATTAGATAATATGTGATCATTCACAGAAACAGAATGGCTTAAAAAATTGCCTCTTGGAATGACCAATATCCTTTCTCATTTAAATAACCTAAGAGATCAGCTTCTCTAACATTTAGAGACTTAGGTTCTATGATTCTCGCTAAGCGTTGGAAGAGACTATAGAGTGATGGTGTCTAAAGCCAGTCCACAGACTGGTGCTGGCCTGTGATAGGCACTCTGTGTGAGCACTTTAGCCTCTCAGTAGTCAAAGGAAAAAGAGGAGCACAATGTGGTTAAGTTTGTCATAAACCTAAATACATCTAGCTATTTAGAGTTGAAATGTCATGCTTGAGATGGTAGTGATAATAGATCTTTGCTGTTATTGTTTTTATAATGTTCTTACTTAGCAGAGTTGGAGACCGCAGACTTTAAAAAAATTAAACTATTTAGGAAATTATAAAATTTCTGGGCATCATCACCTTAAATATCATCCCATTCAATTGTCTACTCTTTGGAATGTAATGTACCTACTATAGGATTTCAGTTATTTAATAGAAGTGGAATAAATTACTTACAAGTTTCTTAATATGACCCTATCCATCACCCCCAAGATTACTGTGAAAGTCTTGTCTTCAGTTATTTTCAACCATTTACTGAAGCTAATTCTAGGCAGTGATTTTTTTTCCCCCTTCCATCTTCATGACTATGCTGACGGTTTCATTGAATTGCAGCCTGCTTCTATAGATTCTGAAGTGTTTGTCAGTATTAGTAGCTCATAATTGTGATTTGTCACGCAGTACCTCTTTACTGTTCTTATAACAGTTGTGTGGTTTAAAAAGTTATTTTGGTAGCGGTTCCTTTATCATCAGAGGGAACATTTTGCCTCAATAGGAAATTCATTCTGTGCAGACAAGCTGCAAATTCCCATGACATGGCAGGCTCATCTGTCAAAGAATATTTTTTATTCCCATTTACCTCTTTGATTACATTCAAAATGCCTAAGTAATGCTGATGAGATCATTCTACCTCTTAGAACCTTTTCCTCATGTTTTCCATCATCTTCATATAATGTAAAAAGGTTTAACTCATAGTAAAATGATAGCATGTCTCTGTTTTTCTCTTTGGGAAGTTATTTTGGGAAGGTAGGTTCATATATGAATCTTTTAAAATATTTTAAAAATTAGCAGTACCTTCATTTATTTCTTAACTGAACACTAAGTTGCATGTATCATTTACATATACCATGGGTTCTATTAGTGAATGCCTTATACATGCGGAGCAAGTTCTGTTTATTAGCAAGTCTACCTATAATGTACTGAAAGAATTGGAAATACTATGAATTATTGATACATTTGTTAGTGAGATGTAGTGTTTTATGTACCATAATGAGAACCAAAATAGGTAAATACTTGGCTATGTGATTTAAGAGCAGAAATATATAATTGATGCAATTAGATGCCTAATTGGCATTTTAAATGAAGTCTGTAGTTGTGCATATGTAAGTAAGTATAATTTGAAAATATTCTGAATCTTTATCCTCTATTTTTCTTGGAATTACAGTGCATATGTGCTAAATCACTTGAGTCTTGTCCAGCTCTTTACAACACCGTGGACTGTAGCTCACCAGACTCCTCTGTCCATGGGATTCTCCAGGCAAGAATACTGGAGTGGGTTGCCATGCTCTCTTCCAGGGAATTTTCCCAACCCCAGGAAGGAACCCACATCTCTTATATCTCCTGTATTGGCAGGTGGGTTCTTTATCATTAACATTACCTGGGAATCTCTTTTAAAGAGATTTTTGTTGTGAAAGTTTAAAAAACATTCACCAAAGTAAAAACAATAATATCACGATCCCAATATACGTGCACCCACTTAAATAATCAAAGTATGCCAATCTTACTTCACGTCTCTACCATTTTCTCTTTACTGTATTATGTCAAGTTGAATATAATCCTTTTATCCTTAATATAAATCATTTCATTTTTAAAGAGTTTCATGCATAAGTTGTATACCAATAACACATCTAAAATATTTTTTCTTAGTACCATCAAATATACAAAGAGTTCGAGTTTCCCTCCCTTGAGTTTCTCATTGTGGTGTGTGTGTGGGCAGGGGGGAGCGGGGGGGAGGTATGTATGTGTATTTCTAAATTTTGTTTGAATCTGGATCAAATTAAAATCCATGTGCTGTAATTGTATTTGGCTAATATTTTTCCTGAACTTCTTAAACTTTGTTTTCCTCCTCTCTCCTTTTTTATTTTCTTGCCAATCATTTAAAAAAGAAAATGGGTCATTTGTCCTGCAGAATTTTCTATATTCTAGATTATTCTGATCGTGCCCCTTGAGGGTGTTGCTAATAGGTGTCCCAAATTGTTAAGTTTTGGTATTTTAAGATTATCATCTTCCATCTTTGAAAGTAAAGCTCAAATGTCTTCGCTTCTCTACTTCATTCGAGTAAAGTGCTGTATTTGTTACTTCATTCAAGTAAAGTCCAATCCCCAATCTAACTTTTTTTGACGTATTTGTCAATCTATTTGCAGATATTTTAGGAGAAAATTACATATAAAAAGAATGCTTTCCCACTTGTACTAAACCTCAAAAAGAGAGATTAATCAACTAAAAAATTTATCTTATTCTTATTTGTGGATAACGTAGAGTTGCACTGAGGCGTACAAAGGCCATTTTAAGAATTTTAGTTCTTTGCAAGTGAGTCCTAATATGGTCATAAATGCTTAATTACCAAGTGTTTGTTGACCCATTTTATTTTTATAGACTAAGTTCCTGAAATTACAAAATGTGTTCCGATAAACCAATTCACTTGCTTCCTAACTGTTCTAATTGAGTGTTTCTTTGCTTGCTGGGAAGGAATAGGGGAGAAAGAACTTATTTCCAGAAGCATATATCAAAATTACCCTTAAGACTCTTAAGGCCCTCTACTCTTCTCCGCATGCCCCTGCAGAACTGAAGAGTATGATTACAGTGAAAGCTACTGATAGAATCATCAAACATTCGTCAGTTGTGCTAGGGTGGAAAATAGGTTAGAAACCATGGTCAGCAGTCTGTTTAGGTAAGAAATTTGCAGTGCATCTAGTTGACTTTCAGTGGTATCTTACCCCCAGATGTTGACTATCAGAAAGACAAAAATGTCAGAGGAAATAATGGCCTCTCTTTCCCCACTAAGGCAGAAGGCTTAATTCACAGACATAGAATAGATTAAGGATGAGGATACATTTTTGACTACAGAAATGGGTTTATTCTTTGTTTTGTTTTGGGATTTTGTTTTTATTATGGCTAGACTGCGGGTTCCCTGACCAGGGTTCAAACCTGTGCCCCCTGCAGTGGAAGCCTGGTGTCTTAACCATTAGCCCACCAGAGAAGTTTCCTTGTGGGGAGTTTTTGAGCATCTACTTGCTGTAGCTGTGTGCAGACCTCTGAGGGAGGAAAGAAAGAAAAATTTAAACTGTCTCTGTCTCCTGAGAGCTTACAGTTCTGTTGAAAAGGCAAAGTCACAAAAAAGAGTTTAATAAAAATGAAAGATAATATTTAATTAAGCATTAGGATTGAGGATGAAAAGTCTGGGAGGCAGCTGAAGCAGAGAGTAAGGGCCAAAGGGTTTCTGAGGAAATGTGGGGCTTCTGCTAATTGGGAGGTAGTGATTTTATCATGTGAAGTGAAGTTGATGACCCTCTCCAAAAGCTCTCAAGCTTCCTCAATATTTGTGATTCACACAAGAATATTACACAAATTACCAAAATCTACAGTTCCAGTGAACAAAAACTGTCAGTACCACCAAAATAATGTACCCTTTCAATTAAACTGACAAGCTATACTTGCAGCCTGTTTGCTAAAAATAAGTGAAACATCTTAAAGTAAAAATAAAGTATGAGTAGTAAGCCTCAACTGCATTCTGTTATTTAAGTGAGGGTTGGAAAAAGCAGAGTTAACCTTTCTGTGTTGGAGATTCTGTGGAAAATTGATGCAAGCTGTAGAGTTTTCTTCTCTGAAAAATAATTATATTTGTTTACAGAATTTTGCACATATTTCAGGGATTCATGGATCCTTGAAAGCTGACCCATCAACTCCAAATTTTGAAAATCCTAACATGTAAGAATAAAACAGAACTAAATTTTCTAAATCCCCTCAAGTGATGAGAAGGTTAGTAGGATTAAAGCTATAAACACTTAACAAATTGGGTCCAAGAAACATTGTAAGGTCTAGAAGAGTAATCACAGTGAAAAGGGGATGAGCTTAGGGAGGGTAGTCGTCCCAGGATGTTATCTGAAACTTGGTTTTTGTATATATCTGAAAGCATATTCCATGTTTCAGCTGAATCCATTTAAAGAGTGTATACTAGATACATTAAGGAGAATACAGATCAATTTTGACTAAAATTAGTAGTAAAAAAGGAACAAATTACAAAGTACACTATCTGTAGCAGACTTAATTTAAAAACTTAGACTCTGAAGAATCCACAAAAGGGAGTTTAAATTATTTTCTTTAGCTCATTAAGCCTGGATAACATTCGAATTAAACTGTCCTCAATGCCCCAGTAGTACCACATGTAATTTTTTAAAGCCTTTTGTTTAACTTGTATGTACTCCAGTTGTGTTTGAAAACTAACAGGAAGCTGTTGTCACTACAATGATCAAAACTTGATAATATCACATGAAGAAAGTTAATTCATAGGAATGATGATTCAGTAAATAGAATAACTGGTTGCTTTAACACAATATTGTCACTTTAAGGGGCTTCTCAGATGGCTCAGCGGTAAAGAATCCACCTGCCAGTGCAGGAGATGTGAGTTCAATCCCTGGGTGGGAAAGATCCCCTGGAGAAGGAAACAGAAACCAACTCCAGTATTCTTGTCAGGAAAATCCCATAGATGGAGGAGCCTCATGGGGTACAGTCCATGGGGTCACAAAAAGTCAAATAAGACTGAGTGAGTACATAAGCATTGTAGCTTTAAAGAGGAATGACTATCAACATATGCTATCAACAGTTAAAAATTTCTAGAAAATTTTCTCTGCCAATCAATAAAGACAGCATCACATTTATCACTGTAGCTTTGGTTGTCAGGAATGATGCATTTATTGACTAAAATAAAGTGAAGTGAAGTGAAGTTGCTCAGTCGTGTCTGACTCATTGTGACCCCATAGACTGTAGCTTACCAGGCTCCTCTGTCCATGGGATTTTCCAGGCAATAGTACTGGCGTGGATTGCCATTTCCTTCGCCAGGGAGTCTTCCCAACCCAGGGCTCGAACCCAGGTCTCCCACATTGTAGACAGACGCTTTACCATCTGAGCCACCAGGGAAGTCCTTATTGACTAGATTCATGTCGATGAATGGCAAAGCCAATAGAGTATTGTAAAGTAAAATAAAGTAAAAAAAAAAAGAAAAATGAAAGTGAAAAAAAAAGCAGAAAAGAGAAATGATTCTCAGAAAGTATTGATGGNGTCTAGTCAAGGCTATGGTTTTTCCAGTAGTCATGTATGGATGTGAGAGTTGGACTGTGAAGAAAGCTGAGTGCCGAAGAATTGATGCTTTTGAACTGTGGTGTTGAAGAAGACTCTTGAGAGTCCCTTGGACTGCAAGGAGGTCCAACCAGTCCATTCTGAAGGAGATTAGTCCTGGGTGTTCATTGGAAGGACTGATGCTGAAGCTGAAACTCCAGTACTTTGGCCACCTGATGCGAAGAGCTGGCTCATTTGTAAAGACCCTGATGCTGGGAGGGATTGGGGGCAGGAGGAAAAAGGGACGACAGAGGATGAGATGGCTGGATGGCATCACTGACTTGATGGACATGAGTTTGGGTAAACTGATGGATGGGGAGACCTGGCATGCTTTGATTCATGGGGTCACAAAGAGTCGGACAAGACTTAGCGACTGAACTGAACTGAACTGAAGATTATTTTGCTGGCTCAAACAGTAAAGAATCTGCCTGCAACACAGGAAATCCAGATTTGATCCCTGGCTGGGTTCAGGAAGATCCCCTGGAGAAAGGAATGGCTATCCACTCCGGTATTTTTGCCTGGAGAATTCCATGGATGGAGGAGCCTGGAGGGCTATAGTCGATGGGGTCGCAAAGAGTCAGACACAACTGAGAGACTAACACTTTCACTTTTTCTTTTCAAGACTATTTTAATTATTGTTGAGTTCACTTTTCAGGCTTTTCTTTTCTTTTTTTCTCTTTCCCCTCACCACTTCTTTTTCTCTTCCTCTCACCCATTAACATTGGCTTTTAAAACTGAAATCAAGATTTCTCTGAATATGAATAGATCTTTGCCAATCTACTACACCTGCTGCATGCATGTAAATTTCTTCCAAACACAATTATGTGGCAGTAGGGATAATGGTGAAAAGAAAAAAAATGGATGGGTACAAGGATATAAAGAATCTATGGTTTTTTTACATTTATATAATTTCAATGAGTCTCTTTGAGAGCAAGGTAAGATTCCTGTATCTGACAATATTTTGCTAACACAGTGGTGTCACTGATATGAAATGTTATTTATTATTTGTTTTATATTTGTGTAACTAGTATTCAAGTATCTAGTATATGCAGTGCCATCAGCAATATGCAGTGTACACAGCAGAACAAGTATGTGTTGTTCAGTCACCAAGTTGTGTCCAACTCTTTGCGACCCCATGGACTGCACACTTCCCTGTCCCTCACCATCTCCCAGAGTTTGCCCAAGTTCATGTCCATGAACTGGGTGTTTGCTATGACCAGTGTGTTCTCCTGGCAGAAATCTGTTAGCCTTTGTCCTGCTTCATTTTGTATTCCAAGACCAAACTTGCTTGTTACTCCGGGTATCTTTTGACTTACTTTTGCATTCCAATCTCTTATGATGAATAGGACATCTTTTTTTTGGTTTTAGTTCTAGCAGGTATTTTCGGTCTTCATGGAACCAATCAGCTTCATCAGTAGTTGGGATAGACTTGGATTACTGTGGTATTGAATGGTTTACCTTGGAAATGTACTGAGATCATTCTGTCATTTTTGAGGTTGCACCCAAGTATTGCATTTTGGATTCTTTTGTGTATTATGAGGGCTACTCCATTTCTTCTATAGGATTCTTGCCCACAGTAGTAGATATAGTGGTCATCTGAATTAAATTCACCCATTCTCATCCATTTTAGCTTGCTGCTGCTGCTGTTGCTGCTAAGTTGCTTCAGTTGTGTCCAACTCTGTGCGACCCCAGAGACGGCAGCCCATCAGGCTCCCCCGTCCCTGGGATTCTCCAGGCAAGAACACTGGAGTGGGTTGCCATTTCCTTCTCCAATGCATGAAAATGAAAAGTGAAAGTGAAGTTGCTCAGTCATGTCCGACTCTTCGCCACTCCATGGACTGCAGCCTACCAGGCTCCCCTGTCCATGGGATTTTCCAGGCAAGAGTACTGGAGTGGGGTCCCATTGCCTTCTCTGCCTTTTTAACTTACTGATTCCAAAGATGTCAGTGTTCACTCTTGCCATCTCCTACTCGACAACATCCAATTTGCCTTGATTCATGGCTCTAACATCCCAGGTTCCTGTGCAATACTGTTCTTTACAGCACTGGATTTTACTTTGATCACCAGACACATCCACACCTGCACTTTGTTTCCACTTTGGCCAGGTCACTTCATTCTTTCTGGAACTATTAGTAGTTGTCCTCTATTCTTTCCCAGTAGCATATTGGACACTTTCCAACCTGGGGGACTCATCTTTCGGTGTCATATCTTTTTGCCATTTTACACAGTTCATTGGATTCTCACAGCAAGTATACTGGGGTGGTTTGCTATTCTGCCATCCTCCTCCAGTGGATCACGTTTTGTCAGAACTCTCCACCATGACCCATCCGTCTTGGGTGGCCCTGCATATCATAGCTTGTAGCTTCACTGAGCTATGCAAGCCCCTTTGCCACGACATGGAAGTGATCCATGAAGAATTAAAAGATTGAAATATTTCTACAGTAGTTGGGAGATCTCCCCTTCTATGGTCTGGAAGGCCCAGACCCTCTTCCAGAAACCTCTAGATCTCCTTCAGTTCAATTCAGTTCAGTCGCTCAGTCATGTCCGACTCTTTGCGACCCCATGAAATCGCAGCACACCAGGCCTCCCTATCCATCACCAACTCCTGGAGTTCAGTCAAACTCATGTCTATCGAGTCAGTGATGCCATCCAGCCATCTCATCCTTTGTTGTCCCCTTCTCCTGCTGCCCCCAATCCCTCCCAGCATCAGGGTCTTTTCCAATGACTCAACTCTTCACATGAGGTGGCCAAAGTACTGGAGTTTCAGCTTTAGCATCATACCTTCCAAAGAAATCCCAGGGCCGATCTCCTTCA
>SJYV01002182.1:1805880-1817379 GCA_006410875.1 Neotragus pygmaeus
TAATTTCATGGCTGCAGTCACCATCTGCAGTGATTTGGGAGCCCCCCAAAATAAAATCAGCCACTGTTTCCCCATCTATTTCCCATGAAGTGATGGGACCAGATGCCATGATCTTAGTTTACAATTTTTTCACTCTCTTCTTTCACTTTCATCAAGAGGCTTTTTAGTTCCTCTTCACTTTCTGATCTCCTTATGATCCAGTAAATAAAAGAATCATAAAAGGCAAAGTAGAGCATCTTCAGGACTTTAGTTTGAAGGCCAGCATCATTCTGATTGGGCAGAATCCTGTGTCTTCCTTGGTGGCTCAGTTGGTAAAGAGTCTGCCTGTAATGCAGGAGACCAGGGTTCAATCCTTGGGTCAGGAAGATCTCCTGGAGAAGGAAATGGCAACCCACTCTAGTATATTTGCCTGGAGAACCCCATGGATAGAGTAGCCTGGTGGGCTACAGTCCATGGGGTTGCAAAGAGTCAGACACGACTGAATGACTAACACTCATGCATACACCATGCTGCACCAGTTGTTAAAATGAACACTTAAGTCACCTCAGCTATATGCAGAACACTGTAACTCAACCAGGGAGTAAAAAGGTGGAGAAGTCACATCCCCTATTCCCAAGAGCTCACAGATGAATCAGTAGTAAAGGTTATAACAACAGCTGCCGTTTACCCAGCACTTATTAGACGCCCAAGAACTGTTCTAAGCATGTTTCATATATTATCTCAACCCTCATGATATCCTTAGGAGTGTATTTTCTCTCTTTTGCAGATGAGAACATTGAGGCATAAGGGGATTAAATAACTATTTCAAAGCCATACAAAAAGAAATAAGGTCATAATACATATCAGGCAGTCCTGAAAGGGCATGGGAGGATGTGTGTAGAGTTCTAATTTGTGCCAGCATTCCAGGTATGTTCAAGACACTGGAGATACACCAAAGAACAGAACAGACCAAACTCTTTGCTTCCATGTAGCCTATATTCTCGTGAGAAAGATAAATAGAAAATAAGCAAATAAATAAAATATAGTATATAACAAATGGTGAAAAGAGCAGGGGAGCAAAAGAAGACAGTGGATGGGATGGATGTCCTGGGGAGGCATAGTTTTAAAAAGAGTGGTCAAGAATGGCTTCAGTGAAGCAACACAAGAGATTAAACATGTTAAGTAGAGGCATGGAAAAAAATATATATATAGTATATAAAATAATAAAAACCTTAGAGCTTCTAAAAAAAAAAAAAAAAAAAGAATGGCTTCAGTGAGCAGACATTTGAATAAAATGCTGAAAAGCCATAAGGGAACAAGCCCTGTGACTCTCCAGAATGAAAGATTACTCCAGGCAGAAAGAATACCGGGTAAAAACTCCCTGAGATTCAAGCCACTGGCGTGTTCCTAGGACGGCAGGGAGACCAAATGGCTGGCTGGAGTGGGATAGGGGACAGCAGTGGCAGAGTGATGATGTGCAAGGAAGGGGCAAATTATTGGTGTCTGTGGATTCATACTCAAACGTGATTCTGGAGAAGATGTAGAGACCAGGTTATAAAGGATCTTGCAAACCATTTCAAGGAGCTGCACTTTGTGTTGATGGCAGTGGGAGCCACTGAGGAATTTTACGCATGGCAGTGACAGATCAAGCTGCCACACAGAGAATGAATTAGAGAGATGTAAGCACAGACCGCTCAGGGATAGGGAGGAGCGGTAATCAAGGTAAGATATGATTTAGCACCTGATCTGTGACTACAGCCAGCAATGAAATGGAGAGAAGTATACAGACGGAGAGGGACTTAAAAGGAAAAGACTCATTAAAACTCTCGCTGGTTACTCTCCAGGTTATTCCCAACTTTCTGCCTTGGATAACTGGATGTATGATGATGTCATTCACAGAGAAGAGTAAAATTTGTGTTTTTTCTTTTTTTTTTTTTACTTTTAGATGAGATGAGGAAAATGCTTTGGGCATATTGAATTTGCGAGGTAATAGACAAAGGTCCATCTAGTCAAGGCTATGGTTTTTCCAGTGGTCATGTATGGATGTAAGAGTTGGACTGTGAAGAAAGCTGAGTGCCGAAGAATTGATGCTTTTGAACTGTGGTGTTGGAGAAGACTCTTGAGAGTCCCTTGGACTGAAAGGAGATCCAACCAGTCCATTCTGAAGGACATCAACCCTGGGTGGTGTTTGGAAGGAATGATGCTAAAGCTGAAACTCCAGTACTTTGGCCACCTCATGTGAAGAGTTGAGTCATTGGAAAAGACCCTGATGCTGGGAGGGATTGGGGGCAGGAGGAGAAGGGGGTGACAGAGGATGAGATGGCTGGATGGCATCACTGACTCAATGGATGTGAGTTGGAGTGAACTCCGAGAGTTGGTGATGGACAGGCAGGCCTGGTGTGCTGCGATTCAGGGGATTGCAAAGAGTTGGACACAACTGAGTGACTGAACTGAACTGAGACATGGTCTGGGCAGGGTTTAGCATATAGATCAAAGACAATAGTATTGTCCACTTCAATTCTTGTTTTTTTAAAATGCTGAAATGTAGTTTTGCAAACATACCCTACCTAAGGTGCCTGTTCACATGCCACTTATTTTTCAGACCTATAAATAATTTTGTGTTTATCTGCCAAGCAGTTGCTCTCCCATGGAAGGAAGAGCTCCAGCGACTGCTTATTCCTTTGTTGTTTCTAATTCTAATATTCCGTAACCCACTTTATTTTGTCATTCGATTTAGATGACTTAAAGGCTTTTCCATCACAAGCCATGTGTATACTACTAGAAGAACCTTCAACAATATATATTTTTTGATTCACTGGGAAAGGTGATTATTTCTTGATCACAAGCAGTAATATTTCTTGTCCTCAGCTCAACCTCATTATAACTGTACATTTAAGCAAACTAAGATAGCCTCTGAAAATGAGTCACCTCATCCCAGGGTTCAACTGACATGAAGAATTACCTTATTTTAGTCAGAAAACCTTAATTAGATTAGGTTGGCCTTTCTGGACTTTATGTGTTGCTACATACAGGAGTTAAATACCTTGATCTATGCATATCACACAAATCATAAGAAAACAGACGAAAGCAGAAATGAACTCATGTTTCTGTATGCAAGCTGCTTTGATGAAGACATTTCAAATAGAAACTGGAAAACCAGAAGCACAAAACTAAGGAGATAATAGCCAATGAAGGGGAGAAGTGATTAATTCAGATCAGGAAAAAGCTGCAGAGTTCAAAGAGACTATGATGAAATTATTAGGGGCTGTTGGAGATGTAATCCATATCTCGCTGTCACATATGTCCTATGTGATAGCACCGTGAATGTCACGGGAGAAAATTAATGCCTTACAATATAAACATGTTGAAACTTTATGAAAAATGCCCACACAGGAGACCAATTTGATATATATATTTATATATATATACATTCAGATATGGATGACGAAATTCATCTGCTATATGGTGAGAGGGGCTGACAATCAAGAAACTCAAAGCCACATTCTAGCAGAGCCTTTTATTAATATTGACCCATAATTGTGGCTCTGTAAAAGTTTTTATCTTATTCTGTTTATGGAGTGTCCTTTGTAATATGATAGTGCGTTTCAGTTATTATTGTTGGGATTGCAGACAAAATGCATCCTAGACATACATTCAGGAAAAGTCCCAAGCTCTGCTACTCTCTGCTTTTGGGTAAAAAAAATTAAAGAGTTCTACGATTTTCTATTTTTTAAAAAAACAAATATTGATGAAATTTTAAGTTCTATTGGAATGCTTTATAAAATTTATTTTATCAAAATTCTAAAAGAGTTTTAATCATCAAGATGGGAGTCTTGTGTGTGAGGTGTAAATACTGACATTTCTTTACTTTTCTCCAAAAATTTATATGGCTTCCTGGGCTCACTGAGCTGTATGTTAGTTTTGAAATTACCTGGAGTTCTACCTTGTCACAATCTGACCTAATATGTGTGGGTGAGTGAGGAAAACCACTTAAATAAAGAGAGTGTTGTGACTTTAAAGAATACAATGCATTTTCCCTGTGTGAGCATTCATGATGTCTCTGCAGAAAGGGAGATGACATAGAACAAGGGATTACTTTGTTTTGATTGAGGATTGAATAAATGTTACAGTACCAGTGCTTTGTCTGTACACAAGCAACAAATAAATAAGTACATGATCCTGAAATGCAAAAATGGGATAAAGGTGGCTTATATGGGAAGCAAATATAGCAGAGGCATACAAATATCAAACTTTCTTTTATTCAGACATCAAGATAGTATGATATCTGAGCCATTCTTTTTATCTCATTCCTGTTTCTCCCATGCAACGCTTTATACACACACACACACACACACACATATATATATATACTTTTAATAGTTAAACTGCTTTTAATGGACGAATTCTCTGCTTTAAGCAGCAGGTGTGTTTTTAATCTTTAATAGGTCACCTTCCCAAGTGCAAGCAGGCAAGCTGTTATTGATCAAAGAGGTTTTGTTGGGTAGCTCTCAGATTATTGAGTGACAAACTTTATTGAATTTGACTTAACAGAAGTCAGAAGACAGCTGAAGCATAAGAGCTTGCACTGCCATCAGAGTCATTTTACGACAGCCAGGGAGCAAAGCTCAGAGATAGATACTGAGCTCTTTGCTGGCCCTCGGAGATTAACTGAACAGCCTTCCTACCAATTCCCAAGCCTGTCAGCAGAACCAATTAGATTTTCAACCAGTAGACAAGAAGGGTGGCACTTGGGGACCTTTTTGCTTTAGGTCGAAGGCTTTTCAGACTGCGATGAGATGACATTGATGATGACACGTTGAGCATTGGTTGGTTTTAAGACAAGTTAAATTAGCAGTCTTGAAATGATTCCAACTGTCTCCTGACTTCTCACTGTTGCCATATTCAGTGGATCCTGTCAGGAGCAAGTTGATGACTTAATAGTCTTTCTTGAGTGGATTTGAGCACTTTGGCTGTGTGTTTATGTGTAGTTGTCATGCTTAAAATATTCATATGAAGGTTTGAAATATTTATTTGAAGGAGCCTTCTGCAGAGTTCAGCAGTAAGGCTCTCAGGGTTTCTCCCTACTTTTCTACTTTTTATTTTATTTTATTTTTTGCTTCTCTAAGCAGTTATTTTGTATAACTACCTTTTATTCTATTTCATATATAATTGATGACAGTGTTTCATGTAGTTATTGATTACTTCATTTAGGATAAAGTTAAAGAGCTTTTCTGACATCCTGCTTCTTTCCCAGACTACCACGTATTCAGATCTGCTTACTTCTCATAATAGTTTGGGAACCATGGGGATTAGGAAGGACATCATTGGTTTTACTCCATGACCTTTTATCCAAGAAACTGAAACAGCTTTGAATGGAAGGGATATAAACACAAGGATGGAAACATGGATGTAATAAAAAATGCAGTTAATCTTGTCTTAAATGACAGAGGCAGGATATCTTTGAGAAGCTTCATTTTTGACCTTGGAAAAGTTTTTCAGGATACTTGTTTGAAGTATTGAAAATATCATTACTCAAGTCTGCATCTGCACATACTGAAGAGCCTTAACCTCTGCTAACCTCAGAAAACTATTATGGGTGTGCTTCTACATTATATAGATAATTGAGATTTCTGATTTAAAGTTTTCAATAGTTAACAGAGCTATGTGGCACATAACTCATTTATAATCATTTGCAACTTGTTGTACCTAACTCTTACGTTTTTATAAAGGAGAATGATTGTTGCTGATTATATTTGTGTAGATGTATTCATATGCATCTGTAAACATGTACATAATTCATATTTGTAAGTTCTATAATTTCTATAGTACATTATGGTGTTATTGCTTGGTAATTGTTGACCCCTCTAAAGGGATGAATGTGAAAGTATTTTACATGTATGAATGATTTGGGGCTACTGGAGAGTACTCCTTTGCTGAGTGAGACTTAAAATCTGTACCTAGGCACCCCCCAAAAAATAATAATAAAAGGGACTTCCCTCTCAGTCCAGTGGTTAAGACTCTGTGTTTCCACAGTAGGCAGTACAGGTTCCGTTCCCGGTCAACTAAGGTCCTTATGCCAGATGGCACAGCCAAAAAAAAAAAAAAAATCTAGAGCTAGCATCTTGGTGACCTACAATAGTTAAGTCCTTTCTGTAGAACTTTGATTTACAAACAGAGCATCTTTGGTGTACGTACTTAATAGTGGATTTGGAAATCGGACCCAATGATTTAATGGGTATACTTGGCTCTGGATGGCAATTAGAATGTGTGGGAAATAAATATTTCAATATCAGATCATGTTTTCAAGTGGATTCTTCTTGCTACTTCTTAAAATAGCCCTGTTTGGTCAGAGGCCCAGGTAACCACCCAGTCCCAACAAGCAATATTCCATGGCCAGTTTTCCCCATCAGAACCCTCATTCATGTATTCTCTTGTATTATTTTGAAGTAAAACCAAGATAAGCATAGTTTCACCTATAAATATTTCAGTGTCTAACTAGAAGACCACAATACCATTAATATATCTGAAAAGGTGTGTACTCAGTCACTCAGTCACGTATGACTCTTTGCAACCCCATGGACTGTAGCTTGCCAGGCTCCTCTGTCCATGGGATTTCACAGGCAAGAATACTGGAGTAGGTTGCCATTTCCTCCTCCAGGGGATCTTCCTGACCCAGGAATCCAACCTGCGTCTCTTACATCTTCTGCATTGGCTGTGTTGTACTTAGTTGCTCAATCGTGTCTGACTCTTTGTGACCCCATGGACTGTACCCTCTAGGCTCCTCTGTCCATAGGGATTCTCCAGGAGAGAATATTGGAGTAGGTTGCCATGCCCTCCTCCCAGGGATCTTCCCAACCCAGTGACTGAACCCAGATCTCTCACACTGCAGGTGGATTCTTTACCAACTGAACTACCAGGGAAGCCCTGCATTGGCAGGCGGATTCTTTACCACTGAGCCACATCTGAAAAGATTCCTTAATCTTTTAAGCAATAATTCCATAGTATCATCAAGAATAGAGTCACGTATTGTTGTTATTCAGAATCATCAATGGTTACCATGTTGATACACATCTTTCCTTTTTTCTAAACACACACATTTCCCTCCTTAAAGCTATTTTTATATTGTTCTTTGATGCTTATTTTTGACTCCTTCTCCTCCTGCCCAGCCAAGCACTCTCATCAGCACCTTTAAAATTCTCACCTCTTGACCCTCTTTTGTGCTTACTTATCCAATCACCAACCGCCTAATAAAGCTAACAATTGGTTTTCTCTGCTCCTGAACTGCTAAATGCTGCTGAAGAAAAATGCATAAATGTTGATGACACCATTACATTTATGATTTCCAGCCTCAAGTGACCCCTTGGTACCACCTGGTGATCAGTTTTCTGATTCCTTACCAGAACTATTTCAAATACATTCTTCTTTCCTCAATTCTCCAACCTTGTCTCTAGCCAGTATTATTAGATGTAACAGATGACTTAGATTTCTGGTTCCCTAAGAGGAATGTATCTTTATTAATCTTTAATTTCTATCCTCTGTCTCAAAATAAAAGGTTTCCTTTAACAAGGTTAATATTTAAGACCACAGACCCTGAAGCTAGATTGCCTGGTTTAAAATTAAGGCTTAACCTTCTCTTGACTGTGTCAATGGAAAAGTTTTTCAACTCCTCTGTGATTCAGTTTTCTCATCTGTAAATTGAGAATTCTAATAGTTCTTCCCTATAGGGTTGCAAAGATTAAGTGACTTACTATATGTAAAGTTCTACAAAGAGAGGCTGGTGCAGAAGGTATCATAATATATGTAGTCAGTTCAGTTCAGTCCAGTCACTCAGTCGTGTCCGACTCTTTGCGACCCCATGAATCGCAGCACGCCAGGCCTTCCTGTCCATCACCAACTCCCAGAGTTCACTCAGACTCACATCCATTGAGTCAGTGATGCCATCCAGCCATCTCACCCTCTGTCGTCCCCTTCTCCTCCTGCCCCCAATCCCTCCCAGCATCAGAGTCTTTTCCAATGAGTCAACTCTTCACATGAGGTGGCCAAAGTACTGGAATTTCAGCTTTAGCATCATTCCTTCCAATGAACACCCAGGACTGATCTCCTTCAGAATGGACTGGTTGGATCTCCTTGCGGTCCAAGGGACTCTCAAGAGTCTTCCCCAACACCACAGTTTAAAAGCATCAATTCTTTGGTGCTCAGCCTTCTTCACAGTCCAACTCTCACATCCATACATGACCACAGGAAACACCATAGCCTTGACTAGACAGACCTTAGTTGGCAAAGTAATGTCTCTGCTTTTGAATATGCTATCTAGGTTGGTCATAACTTTTCTTCCAAGAGTAAGCTTCTTTTAATTTCATAGCTGCAGTCTCCATCTGCAGTGATTTTGAAGCCCCCCAAAATAAAGTCTGACACTATTTCCACTGTTTCCCCATCCATTTCCCATGAAGTGATGGGACCGGATGTAGTAGTAGTAGTCATTGTTATCTTTTCCAGATTCTACCTATGTTCTTGATTATGATAAGCAGTGTGAGAAACAGGAGGAAGCTTCTTTACATAGGTTGATGTGGGAAGGCCTCAGTGAGGAAGTGATGTTTGATCTGAGATCTAAAGGATGGGAATAATCTAGTGAAGTGAAAAACTGGGAGAACACACTCTAAAGTGGTGTAAAATACTGAAAGAAGGAGATTGTTTGGTCTTTTGAAGAATGAAAGGAAACTAGTTAAGGCTGATATGTAGCAAGAAGGGAGAGAATGCCCAAAATGCAGTTTGTGGGGTAGCTGGAGTCAGCATCATATAGGTGCCTAGTAGGCTACCTTAAAAGGTGTGTATTTTATTCCAGGTGCAATGGCAGGCCATTGAAGTGTTTTAACCAGAGAAACAACATAACCTAACTTATGTTTTTGAAGATTACTCTTTTTGTTTCATGGACAATAGATTGTTAGAAGGGCAAGAATGGAATGGGAAAATGCTGATAAAAGATTGTTACATAATTTAATTGAGAGATGGTAGAAGATCTGGGCTTTCAGGGAACAAATCCAGCCACAGACCTCAGAGGAGCAGGCTTCCTTGCCCCCTGCATCTCCTGTACCTGGTGATGGACTCAAAGACTTTGCTAATGGCCCGGGAGATTCTCTGCCTGTCTCGTCATCATATCCAGGTGGGGCTTTGGTGTGAAGCCAGCAGAGAAGGCTGCAGGGCTAGGACCTGGGCACCGGGCTGTCCTGAGTAGGGGGGACAGCTTCTCAGGTAGATCTCCAATTGCTGAGGGCCCGCAGGACAGCTGAGGCAAACAGGCATGGGCACCCCCATTTCCCCGACCTGGCTGGAACCTGAGCTCCACCACTCATTAGTGTATGTCTCAAGCCAGCGCCTCAGCAGCTCAGGGCCTTGGTTTCTTCATCCATAGGGAGGAGATCATGGAAACTTCAGCCGTGTAGTTGGGGAAGTTAAATGCGGTAATGTACACAAGCACTGGCCACAGCCCTGGTGTCAGTGCTCCTGCGTACTGCCCTCCCGACTCTGGCATGTTCTCCTGGCCCTGGGGGAGGGCGCATTCAGCCTCTACATGCCCAGAGGAGCGGTTTTGCCTCCCAGGGCTGGGTGACATACATGGGCTTTCTGAAAGCTCAGAAGTGGCTCCTGTAGCCCTCGGGTTCTGTCCAGGCCTCTCTTCAGGGTTTTCCCCTGTAGTAAAGGTGGTAGTCCCTCTATTTTAGACAACAAACTCGACCTGTTTCCTGCCATTTGTCCGTCCCAGATTCAAGGGGCCTGGAATTCATTCATTTACTAAACAGATATTTATTCAGCATTCCCTGTGCTAGTAATTGTTCTTGGTGCTTGGGATGCATCAGTGAGATCCATCTAGCAGGAAGGACAAGAGAGTAAGTCTAATACATAAATAAATAATAGGATATGTTAAGTGCTAAGTAGGCAAGGGTGGGAGAATAGGGGTGGATTACAGTGGTTTTTTGTTTTGGGGTTTTTTGGCTGCACTGAGTCTTCATTGCAGCATGTGGGCTTTCTCTAGTTGCAGCGCAGCCTCAGTAGTTGCAGCTTACAGGCTCTCTAGTTGCAGCACTTGGGCTTTGTTGCTCTGTGGCTTGTGGGACCTTAGTTCCCCAACCAGGGATCAAACCCACTTCCATCCCCTGCATTGGAGGCAGATTCTTAACCATTGGACCATCAGGGAAGTCCTGGGATTACAGTTTTCATGGGGTGTAATGTAGCTCTCATGAGAGGATGTGGAGAAGGCAATGGCACCCCACTCCAGCACTCTTGCCTGGAAAATCCCATGGATGGAGGAGCCTGGTGGGCTGCAGTCCATGGGGTCGCGAAGAGTCGGACACGACTGAGCGACTTCACTTTCACTTTTCCCTTTTGTGCATTGGAGAAGGAAATGGCAACCCACTCCAGAGTTCTTGCCTGGAGAATCCCAGGGACGGCCGAGCCTGGTGGGCTGCCGTCTATGGGGTCACACAGAGTCAGACACGACTGAAGCGACTTAGCAGCAGCAGCAGCAGCAGTACCGATTTGGATTGTGATGGTGGCAGTAGTAATGACATGAAATAAGGTGAATTCTAGATATAATTTTGGAATTTAAATGGGGACAAGGTGATGGATTGGTTGTGGGGGGAGGATGGTGAAGGAAAGATAAGAATTAAATGTGACTTTCAAGTCATCGACTTGAACAATATAGGTGGATGGTGGGGTTATTTATATAAATCATTCTCTAGCAGAGTCCATAATCTCTAGCAGGCAAAAGTAAAAATATGTATAATTCAAGATAAACTACAAAGTTATTCATTTTGGTTTCAAAAAGGCTGTGCTTTCTCATTCCACCTAGTATGTTAGATGACAAGGAAAACTTGCACTAATTTATGTGAAATTCAGCTTTTAAAATTTTGGAGTAGTATTCCATTGTATGAGTATATCTACAACCTGTTCATTCATCTGCCTGTTTTCATTATTCTTGGATAATACCTACAAGTGAAATGGCTGGGTCAATATGATATGTATGGTATATGTTTGAATCTTTAAGAAACTGACAAACTGCTTTACAAAGTGGTTGTACCATTTTCATTCCAACCAGCAATGCATAAATTTCAGTTGCTTCACATCCTCACCAATACTTGGTATAATCACTCTTTTAAATTTTACCCATTGTAGTTGCTTTGTAATGTTATCTCATCCTGATTTTAATTTGCGTTTCCTTGATGATTACTGATGTTGATTACTTTTCATGTGTTTGTATATCTTCTTTTGTCAAGTGTAAAGATTCTGTTTAAATTTTTTGTGTCATTTCTAATTGAATTATATACCTTCTTTTTATCTTCTTTTATGTAAGAGTTCCTTATATAACCTAGAAACAAGTCTGTGATACATGAACTACAAATATGTTCCAGTCTGGAGCTTTTCTTTTTGTTTTCTTTGTAGTGATTTTGAAGGAGCAAAAGTTTTAAATTTTGATGAAGTCTAAGTTATCTTTCCTTTTTTTTTTTTTTTTTTTTTTTTTTTTTG